>JAOVVO010000409.1:0-74115 GCA_028564675.1 Onchocerca lupi | reverse complement strand
CCCCCCCCCCCCCCCCCCCCCCCCCCCCCCCCCCCCCCCCCCATAGGAATAATCATTATAACAACAATAGTAATAATGATAATAATAACGATGATAAGAATGATAACGGATTAATTCATTCATCTGCATCACTAATTGTATAATAGTAGTTGTCAGTTGTGCGCTGTTTACAACTTCATTTACACTAATGATACTAAAATGAGGAAATATCAGTGTTGACCTGAATTATCACGAATTGAATTGGTTACTGTTTATCAATGTATATATATATATATATTATTATCTCTTTATCACTATCACCCCATGTGTATTCATCTGTTAACAGCAATGATAATCATAATGACGACAAGATGACAAAGATATGGCGACATATTTCTAATTTTATAATATGATAATGATAAAATGAAGTCATGAAATTTAATCATATAATAATGTCATGAAATTTAATCGTACATTACATTTAAAATTTCATTTTTCAATTTTTTAAATAATTTTAATTAGCAAAGATAGATATTAGAAGAAAAAGAACAAAATTTTGTTTAGAAAAATGACACGAATTTTGATAGTTTTGAAATAAAATAATTAAATGTAAAATTCTTATTCAATTTAATCATTTGTCTACAAAAGAAAAAAAAGAAATTCATTTTAATTAACATTTGTCTAAATAACGAATAGTTTGAAATTTTCGTTTTTTGTTCTCAAATTTTTACCTTGTAAAATTTCTTTTTTTTTGCCTTTTTTTTTCGAGACAAAGACAAAAATGCTATTTAAATGAAATTTCATTCTTTTGCTAATTATAATCACCTTAAATTAATCTTTCTTTTTTTAAATTGAGAAAATTTTTGTAATTAAAATTCATAATTTTAGTTTTTTTTTTTTTTTCTTTGTTCTTTCATCAAACCGTTTTTTTCTTTTCAATCCCTTTTTAAAATTATTTCATTTTTAGCTTATTATTTGAAAATAAAAAGGGGGAAAAAAAGAAAACGATAATTTGTATTTATTACGATTGGACTTTCTTGTACTTCCATTTTTCATATCACTTCCCCCTTTTATCAGTTAATTCAAACAATAATGCTGAATCAACAGTGATAGCCTGTACCGGGCGATTGATAGAGCGCTAATGAAGCGAATTTTTGTTGACATTTGCGATTTAATAATAATTATAATGCCAATGCAAATTATGTAACAAAATCTCTCAATTACATCGATATTTTAGATTATATCAATGTTTTGGCCAATTGTTTTTTTTTTTTTTCCCTTTTCCTCTCTTCCGATTACATAAACATCATATTTTGCAGCATTTGTATAAACTTACACACAGAAAAAAAAAAAAAAACATTCATCCTATTTTTGATCTTTCGCTTTTTCAATTTTAATGTAATCATCACTAATGAGAGATCAAAGATCATTTCCAACATGTTATAACTATTAGGAAAATTACTTTAAATTATCAATTGATTAAATCATTTAGATACAACTTTGTTTCTAAACCTAAAACAAATTGCCTTCGCAGTTTGTCTAATACTTCATGGTATATAATTTTATCGTATCGTACGATCAATTTGATTCGAAGTCTTTCAGAATTACCGTATTGGCATAAAAATTTTGCAAAATAATTGCTATCATATTAATTTGACATTAAATTATACTCATCTCATCAAGATCTCTAATACAAAATGGGAAATGAAATTTTAAAAGCAAAAAATTTCGAATGATATAACTAAATTAGTATAGAAATAATTTATGAAAAAAAAAAAAAGAGAAAAGAAAAAGTTCTTCAAACATTTTTCAAATTAATTATATAAATTGCTAATTTTCAAATATTATTGCAGAAATTTGAGACAAAAATTGCTATCAAATATTATTTATTTATTATGTGAAATGGGAAAGAGAAATAACTACTAACCATTAGATTGTGCTGTACTGGTTGGTGGAGCTGATAAATGAGTGGCTGATATTGGATGATGATGTGATGGTGGTACTCCAGGCATCATTGTACCCATAAACATTGGATTAAAAAGCATTGGTGGTCGAATTTGGCTTGCTTGGGCCATCATTGATAGTAATTCGGGCCTAGGAAATGGCATTCGAGCAGCCATAGCCATTGCCAATTGTTGTTGTTGCCATGGGTGAAATTGCAGGAAATGTTGAGGAATTTGTCCATTTACACCGGTAATAGCAGATGCATTTGGAGGTAGCAATGGTGGTGCTGGCGGTGGTGGTGGTGCTGGTGGTAGAAGTGATGGTACTGGTGGAATGGTACCAACCATCGATGAACCAATATCAGCGGAATCTGAAGGAGGTACTGAATCTCGACCATCACTCCATGATTTTCGATCAGCTGATGTTGATGCTCGTTCACGATCATCTTTACCGCTGCTACTATTTGCTTCAGTTGGATTATTCGATAATGTTTCGGCGATTGACCAAATTTTCGTTTTCCTTGGTGTTGATACGATAGATGTTGATGATTTTAGTAGATTAACATCAGTGCTTGTTTCCGAACATGGCGGTGATGTTAACGATTTTAAGTTCAAATCACCGGATGGATCTGAAAAAGTTCTTTTTTTTTTTTTTTTTTTTTTTCTTGCTAAAATTATCACAAAAATATCATTCGAACATTAATTTCACAAATGGATTAATTCAATAATAACAATGTTAATTTACATTTTTAATATAATTTTCCTATATTTCCAATAATAATCAATAATTGGACATTTTCTACTTTTTTTTCTTTTTTTTTTTTTTTTTTTTTGAAGGTTATCTTTTATGATTTTTGTGCTAATTTACCTTGTTCACTGGAATCATTAATTACTACAGAAATATCACCATCGGAAGCACTACTACACGGTCGATCGGAATGATTTTGCTCCGATGATGCATCAATATCACCCAAATCATCATCATCATCATCACCTGGTCGATTACGTGGTGACCATGTCATCTTGTTTTCCTTTTTTAATCGTCGCCGAGCATTCGCAAACCATGTTGAAACCTAAAATTAATTAAAATTAAATTTTCGTAACTTTCCCGCTTAATTATTCAATTATTCATTTCGTAGTTTTTTTTATTTGATCAAATCATACATTTCGTATTTTTCTTGTTTAATTATTAAATTATTCATTCAACAAATTATATTTGATTAATCAATCATGTACTTATTTATCAATTCATTTATTCATCATTGATTCTATTTAAATTTTCCATCACTTATTTAATTAATTCTTTAACGATTATTTTTAAATTTATTACATCCATTTAAGTTCAAAAATATTTTGCCAATCATTGATTAAATTAAAATAAACTGATATTTGAAATTTTTAAATAATTCAAGAGTGATTACAAAATTACTCAATAATTGCTGAACAAAATTGTATATTTATCACAGTAAATTTTCACCCCCTCCCTTAACCCCTAAAAAAAATACTTAAAAACTTGAACTTTAACTGATAGATACGGTTGAATGATAAAGAACAATCACTGATCATATTTTTTTATTTATCTTTTTTTTTTTTTGTTTCTTTTTTTTGATAATGTTTGTTCATAGCAAAAAAGATGATATATTTTACAAATATCCTTTTTTGTAGAAAAAGTGTAATAATTGAATTTTAATTTTTCAAAAATGTTTCCTTTTTACAATTACAATATTTTCTTTTTTTTTCATTCATACTGTAAGGTTATTAAAGTGACAATGATCAATTTATAATAAAATATAATTGAAAAAAAAAAGTAAAGAAAATTAAGTTGCGATATTTAACCTTTCATCAACGATGAAAAATGAAGAAAATTGTTACCATTGTCTCTATCATCATTTATAAAACAACCTGATAATTCCAACTCAACTTTTTGTCTTATTCAATGTAATTAAAATGACTTTTTTTCACATTTCACTAAAAGTTACAAATTCAGGTTTTTGTCTTGTCTTTTAAAAATAAAATCAATTTAAAAATTTTTCCGAATTTCATATTCATATTATTTTGCTAAAATTTTAAATGTTGTAAATTGGTAGATGAAAGGAGAGAATATGAATATGACAAGAGAAAATGGAAATTATAAAAGATCATTTTCGAGATGAAATATTGCTGGATATTATTAGTGATGACATATCTGTTTTCGGGAAAATATTCATCTGCCAGATAGATATTTGAAGATGAAAAAGGCTTGTTAAGAAATAAACCTATTTAAGGTTTATTTTAAGATATGCTTGAAAATTTATCTAGCAACCAAAATTTGATAAAAAATGCTTCCTTCTTATCTCAATTTATAACACTTCGTTTCTATGTTCAGAAACAAATAAGTTTAGAAGGTAAACGAATGATGAGTTTCTGTAAATTTAAATTTAAAGAAAAAAAAGAAAAAAACGCGCAATTTTTCTATATAATATGGAATTTTTTTTTAAAAAATTTATCATAAATTAAAATAGAGTTTAAAAGATTTATGCCCAAAATATCTTTTACAAACTTTTACATTCAAAAGTTTTCTAGAATCTCTTATTAGATTAATTCTAGATTAATTGATTGAAGGCAAGTTAAATTCATAATTTTTGATTTAATTTAATTTATTCAAATCAATAATACTTCGATTGTATGATACGGGTTTATAAAGAAACATAAAATCATAGTACGATAGATTAAAAATCATAATACACTAAACAAAAGTTTTGTTATATCTAAAACAAAATGAATGAAATCAGCAAAATTATTCATTTAGATCATTTAAATCAATTTCAATTCAATTATTTATTGAGTTTAAAAATTAAACACAAATAATTTTAGAACAAAATAAAGATATAAAAATTTGAAATTTCGCAATATTAGTCTTTTTTCCTGATTTTTATCATTTGAATTTGTTGTTAAATAGGAAAAGAAGAAATAATTGAATCATTTCTTGGATTGTTATCAGATAAATCAATCGTTCACCTGTCGCACTCGGTTTTTACCCCTCTTTTTTACCCCTTTCTTTTTTTCCTCATTTTCCGAAGAAATCATCATCAATGTAATGAAGCATATTACAATCAATCCCATTAACAATCCTTATTTTCATCCATTTCTTATGGCTCACAAATGACGCAATTAATGATTTGATTGTTGTTAAGCCTAGGCTGTAAAATTTTTAAATGTGCCAAACATATGCTAATAATTATCATTCATTAGCAGCAGCATTAAATAAATCTTATTAGCTAAATTTTACTCAAAATTAGAATGGAAAAAATCATAAAATGAATTAAGATATTAAGATGAATTAAGATTAAGTATGATAAAATCAATTAGAATTAAGATATCCAATAGTATAACTAGAAATGTTAAGATTTTAAGTATAATTCATTCGATCAGTTAAATATTTGAATTAAATTTATTTAAGTTGAAAAAGAAAAGTATATTATGAATGATTAGAAGAGAATAGTTTGCAAAAGATTTTAACTTATCAGTAATATTGGAAAAATGCGTATTTGATTATCAGGTTACTGGATAAGATTATCGATTATTGAATTACTGGATAAGAAGGATAATTAAAAAATTTGGCTTATAAAAATCATTACTAATCTACTTTGCTAATCATTTGATCTTAGATTATCTTTGATAGCGGCAAAAATATGACAAGTTAGATATTCTGTCTTTCAATTTTCTTCAAAAATATGAATTAAATAAATCAATTTGAATTTTGAAATTATAACTTAGTAAAATGTACAGGTTAATCATAGATGAAGAGAATAATTATACCTTGAATTAATCAGATTAAAAATAATCCTTTAACATATACATATATTTAAGTATCATTTAATTTTTCAATTGAAATGTTGAAATTTAATTTTTTCATTTCTCTTCCTTCATTTCCACAAATTCATATTTCTTTTCTTTTAAAAAGTGCATATAATCAATTGTTTATTTCAAAAAAAAAAAAGAAAAAAAAAAGATTGGAATTATGATCGTTTAGTAGATATTATCGCTAAAAAGAAGAATGAATGAATGAATAAAATGTAATGAACGGATGATTAATTGATAATTTTAAATGCAAAAACTTTAATGTATCATTAACGGTAATTCTATTTTATGATATAATTAGTAATTCATTAAAAATTAAATGGAAACTTCAAATATATCACTTAATTATAGCAACAGGTATCAGTTAGTAATAGCAATAGTAATAGTATTGTTTATTGTACTAGAAATTAAATATTTTTTACAAATATAATTTGTTTCGAAAAAAAATGATAGTTATAAGATTCAATTTAAATGAAAGAAAAAAAGAATGATCAATAAAATTTATGGAAAAAATTGATTTTTAAGAATATATTAGAATTTGAATTTTCGAAAAAATGAAGATATAATCAGATGTAGTGAATATTAAAATTCGGATGTATTTCGAATTATAAAAAAATATTGATTGATTATTACTACATCAAAATTATTATTTTCTCATTGAATATCATTTAATTTAAACGAATTTTTTTTTCCATCAAATATTTTTTTTCAAGTAATTATATAATAATTAAGTCTAATAATTTAATTATATATTTTCCTAATTAAGTTTGTATTATTGCTAACATCTGGAAATAATTTTGCCTTACTATATGTGATAAAAGATAAAAAAAGTGAAATAAAAATTTTGAAATGAAATAAGTCATCTTTTTTTCTTTTTCTCAGATACCGCAAATATAATTTAATGATCTTTTTTTCATACCTTTGTTAATTAATTGTTATCATCCTCCTTGTTTGCAAAACCAACCACCCTCCTTGTCCTCCCCTCTCGTCATCCCAAAATTTCCTTTCATCTTACCGCTTGTTAACAATGTACATGAAATTTTCATCTTTCTCTTCTTCCAATTTTTTTCTCTTCTTTTTCAAACTTGAAATTACAAGCTTTATATCATTCGTTACATTACAGCTAATTACTAACTGACACAATTAATTTAAATTACCGTATATACTTCAAACAAGAAAAAGTCAACAGTTCTTTTTTTTTCAAAATTTTCAATTAATTAAATAAATTGATAATCTTCTCTTTATTCCATCCAATTTTATGTTCATTTCTGAAAAAGAGTGAAATGATCGAAATGAATTTTGAAAAAAATAAAGAAAAAATAAGGAAAAAGAAAGCCAAGATAAATCGAAATGATATCCATTAAGAAGTTGTTCGATTACAGAATGAAAGTCAATGATGACAGATTCGTTTTTATCATTGTTTGATATCATTGTTGAGAGAATTTTGACATTAATGATTGGATAAAGAAGAAATCAAACAAGATACCGCAACTAATATTTATGTAATTAATAAGTAGAATGAAAGAATTAATGAAATAACACTTAATGAATCCTAATTAAGTTGGATAAAATGGCACACATTATCCTCTTCTATAATCTTATCCAAAAATTCGCAATTTATTGAAGATTCGTTAACAGAAAGGAAAAACAATATCAAACAGATGGATGATGAATAAGTTGGAGAACTATTAGATGGACAAAATTTCGCACGAAATTCTGGCTAGTTTCTGGTACTTGGGTTAAGTTAGTTTCTCGTACTAGGTCAAGTAGTTTCTGGTATTTGGGTCAAGTCAATCCCTGATACTTAGGTCAAGTTAGTTAGATGCAGTATATATTACATCATAATATGCATTTATATGCATGCATGCATGCATGCAATACATTTATTGATCGAATTTTTCAAAAAAAATGTTGAAATTTTAAAAATCGATTGCAACATCTAGCTTATTTCAGCAATGCAAAATGAATTTTTTTTTAGAGAAATAACTTTTGTTTTTTTCTTTTAAAAATGAAACTTATTTTTCTTTCATAAACATTTACCTTACCTTCTTAGTTGACAAAGAGAAAAAAACGAAAAAAACAAAAACACTTGATTTTGATTGATTAAATATAATTCTTAAGTATTCCTTCAGAAAGCAATCCAATCAAGGAAAAAAAATCCAAACATCAAAAAGAAATACCGCTTTTTTCATTTTTTCCTTTTTTTTCTTTTTTTGTTTCGCTAATCTTTTCTGTTACAACCAAATGCTCATTTAAAATATAGTATTTTTGTTCCAAAATGAAACAAACAAATACTAAATGAAACGAAAAAAAAAACGAAAGGTTAATCTCATTTTTAACATTTCATATTAGAATTGATTGTTTATTCCAGATAAAATCATTAGGAATAAACAAAAGTAAAAAAGTTAAAAAAAGAAAAAAAGCGATGGTTACTTTTTTTTGTTCGTTCAATCTAGAATTTTAAAAAAGATTAATCTCATAAAAGTTAAATTTTAATAACAATGAATACGGTTATTGAATTCAAATGATTTGCTTCATCCTAATTTATTCCTTTCCTTTTTTTTTTTCTTTTTAATGATAGATTCTTTATCAAAAGATGACAGTATTTTGAAAAACATAAATTATATGAAATGATATTTTCACTTATGAAATGACATTTAACGATATCATTTTATGATATATTTTTTAAAAAACTTGAAATAGGAAAAAATTTAGAATTATCCAATCAATATTCTAGAAAGCTGAAACAATAATTTGGATTATTGGATACTACGGTATGATACTATCTTATCATTCAAATATTTTCTCTAAATAATCATTAACGAAAGAAGAATATTCCAAAATTCATCAAATTCAGAATTTTGATCAATTCTCTGAAAATCTTAAATCTCCTAAAATTGAATAATCTTAATAAGTAATTTCATATCTTACAATAATTTTTGCAAATAAAAATAATCAAAATGAATCACACTTTGCATTTAAATTTGAGGAGAAAAAAAAAAAAAAAAAAAACAAAGTCAAACGAATGCTTAATGATCTTTGAATATTGAAAAATGAATAATTTGCTTGTATATTCAATTAATCAAAATATGCCAAAAATTTCCCAAATTAAATGATTGAAAAATTCTTTGTTAAAGTATAATGATGACAGAATGGAATTTTTAAACAAAATGTCGTCAAATTTTCTGGGAAGATTAAATGTTTTCCACATTATGATAAATGAATGACGAATTTATTTTAATTTTGGATTTTTTGAATTTATTGAATTTTTTTTTTTTTAATTTCACAATTTCATAAGATTTTATTTAAAAAAAAATTTCATTCGAAACAGCTTATTTGATAGTATTTTATTATTCGCAAATTTCTTGTACTCTCAATTCACAAAAATCTTCTTATCAGGATAAATGAAATGCAAGAGGGATTCTTGCATATTTTTTTTCATTATTTTTTTAATTCAAAGTTATTATTTATTAAGGCTTCCAAAAACTGCCAATTATTTAGATAATGAAAAATGAATTACAATTTAATGAATTTAGCTATTTTTTTTTTTGAAAAAAGTTAGAAAAATGATTATTTAAAACGATAAACAAAAAAAAAAAGGTAAATAAATAAATAAAAACAAAAAAAAAAAAAATGAGTAAATATTTTGAGAACTGACTTGTGTTAAGGTCATTTTGGTAAGTAATGCAAGCATAATTTTTTCTGCTTTTGTCGGATATGGATTTTTTCGATGCTCATTAAGCCACGATTTTAGTGGTGCGGTTGTTTCACGTGTCGCATTTTTGCGACGTGTACCATCTAAACCGCTAGCGTACGGATGATACGGCATTGGATCGAAGAAATAACCGGAAACCGCCCGTACTGCACCAATCATTTCTGGTTTCATTTCCTGAAAAAAGCAACAAAAAAAAAAGTGTGGAAACTTTGATTTTTCTCAAAATTTCGATCATTCTTTGATTTTTTCACATGCCAATTCGCTAGAATATTTATTTATGAACTTTAGCCATTAATCATTGTAAAAGAATGTGGAAGAATTTTCAAAATTTATTTAAATGTAAAATAATCAAATTAATTTACCAAACATTCCATTCTTTCTTTTTTTTTTTTTTTGATTCTTTAATTAGTTTTAGTATTTCCAAAAGTAATTGTTTAGATTTTTCAAATATTTTAAAATTTAATAATTTATATAAAAATATACATTAAATATGTTGGTCATTTTTTGCTTTTTTACTCCGATTTCATCAATTATATTTTCAATTTATTTCCAACGATTATTATTAATTCATTCAACCTAATTAATTTCCCGAAATTCGTTCAAATTATTTGTCTTGAAATACAAAAGAAGAAAGAGACAGAGAAGGGGAGAAAGGAAGGAAGTGTGTCGTTAGGGATTGAAAAAAAAGTGTTATAGATGAGAGGAAGATGGAATCAAATGGTACCTTTTTTGAAGGTCAAATATAAAAGAGGCAGGTATTTTCTTCAAGGTACATATATGTATATATATATGCATCTGTTGTATTTATTGTGAAGAAATGAATTAGAATAGATGTATTACAACGATCATTTGAGAAGAGGAAGAAGTTGATGAGAAATGATTTTGACATGCAATAAGTTTCGGTAAAAAAAAAAAAAAAAAAGTTATACCACAAAAATGAATGAAAAAAAAAAAATTGAAAAAATTTTTTTTTGAAAAAATTCTTTTTTCTCATCTCTGAAAAATCATCATTACAACAAAATCATCGTGTTTCTTCCACTTGAAAGAGCATCTTACCCACGAAGGGATGTATAATTTGATTATAGACTAAAATCAATTTTGATAGATTGATCAAATTAATTGATCAATTTACAATTTGGAATATTTTCGTTTTGAAATTTATTTACAGTATACATTTTGTTACTGGATATTATTGAAATAA
Source organism: Onchocerca lupi (assembly GCA_028564675.1). Taxonomy (NCBI): domain Eukaryota; kingdom Metazoa; phylum Nematoda; class Chromadorea; order Rhabditida; family Onchocercidae; genus Onchocerca; species Onchocerca lupi. Next base: position 63,437 of record JAOVVO010000409.1, on the reverse strand, counting down.
AAATTAGTAATATGAATAAGTTAATTTCGAATTAAATCATTTAAATTTCATCTAAAAAGCACTAAATAAACACTGAATTAAAATAGCGTTAAAATTTTTATCTAAAAAAATTCGAAATTAAGATATCACTCAATTCTAAATAAAAATATCACATAAATTCTGGAAATTTCATTAAATTAAGCTTTAATGCCTTAATTGAATGATGTAAGAATAGGAAATAATTTAGCAATTTGAAAGTTTTAACGAATATTCTAATTGTTTCTATGTTAGTTTTGCCAATTAGTGAAGTCTAATGAATGAAAAAACTGACGTTAAATGCTTTAATATCTAAATATTCTGTTTTTTTGAGACGTGAATATAACGCCAAGAGTGACGTGATCTAGTGATTTAGTCTGGTGACGCTATCTGTAGACTACGTCACACGCAACGTCATAATAGCTTAGACAATTTGTTAAACTTCTATAAATTACAGAAGTTTTTCTCAAAAATTATTTCAAAAATTTTTGAAATTTTCCAGAAATATTTGCGATGATAAACTGGAAAGAAAAAATTGTTTCAAATTCAGAAAAAAAAACGATAAAACAATTGGAATTTTCAGTAAATTTAAGATCAATTTTACCATTAAATTGATATCAAAATCTACCACATAAATTTGCATTATTTTAATTTCAAATTTTTCGTATTTTCAATTTTCATATTTCATTTAACAAACATATTTTACAGTTACACACAATCACATTAATCTTATTTGAAAAAAATATTTATGTATTCTGTCCTAAGCTATTAGTAATACTAATGATAATAATTCAAATTGATGATTCAAAATTTTTTATTCAAAAAGGACGAATCGATGATTCAAAATTTTTAATTTATGTTTGATTTTAATTATTTTTTTTTTTTTAATTTACAAAAGTATGTGGAGAGCAAAATTTTTTGAAAAAAGTTTTGAAAAATGAAACTCTCGAAAAATGCGCATCCATAATATTTCTTGTATAAGAGATTGATAATAACGATGATGATAATGATAGTGATGATGATGATGATGATAGTGATGAGGTGGTTTTAGTAACGACAATGATTTATCATTCATTAAAAATGTATCGACATTATCATTAGTTCAACATTTAGAAAATGATTAATGGTGTAGCAAAAATTTTCTTCGGTACTTTAGAGGGCGATGTTAACTGAAACACAAACATTGTTCTTCCAACAAGTTTATCAATTAAACAAAAAGAATGACAAAGCAAAAAAAAGAAAAAAGATTCTAAGAAAAGAGAAAAAAATTCATTTCGGGACAAATGTTTTCGTTTAATCATTTAATTCCTCAATTTAATTTCTTAATTTAATTTAAATCCATATAATCATCCGATTTGCTTATTCAATTCAGAAATTAAAAAATATAAAATAGAAACGAGAAAGAAAAAAAAAACAAAATGGTATCTTTAGGTTCATTAAAAATTATTTAAAATAGAATTTCAATTCTTTGAAAGAAAATAATAATATTTATTAATCAAATAGAAAGAGAGAGAGAAAGAGAGGGAGAGAAAAATATAAATTTTTAATGAAATTAACAATTAATGAGATACATTGTAATTCTGGTAGAAAAAAAAATGGTATTACGGTAAAAGGTATCAAGAAATAATGGATAATAAACTTACCGCAGGATGTAAACCGGGATAAATAGCCGGAAACGGTAGTGCACCCTGAGCCATAGCTGCCCGAAATGCAGCTTCATGTTCCATCGAATGCGGAAAACCGGTCAAACCACCGGGTGTTAAAAGCGGTCCGCTGGCATTCAAAAATCTCGTCGTATCACCGGCACCGCTTACTTCATCAGCATTATTACTGCTTATTGAGGTTGCAATCGGAACATTGCCAACCAGTGCTGAAGTTGGTTCCGTTTTAACTGGTGTGGACGGCTGTGAGGCAGCCAGCAACTGAAATAAATTCAAAATTTTCAATTCAAATAATTTGCAAATAATTTAAATTGGCATGAAAAGAAACAAAAATGTTCAGGATTATTTGATTTTAACAATCGTGTACTCTTATGAATTCTACAACTATAATAGAATTAACTTCTAAATAACTTTTGAAAATACTAATTTCTTATATTGCTTTTTTTTCCCACTTTTTTGACCTTTGACATTTTCCCATATCAATTAACTATGACCTCAATTTTTAATTATGAACAATTAAATTGTACAAAACAAAAACAACAAAAAAAAAAGATTAGACTTACTCGTAAAAAATTCAGCATTATTAGTTGTAAAATTCTTGTTTCTTCTTTATCTATCTAATTTGTTCAATGGATTTATTGGTATAAATGAATGAATAAATAATAGGAAGAAATTAAGATTGAAGATTTTTATTCTTCTTTTTTGATAAGAGAAAAGAAAAGAAATTATCAAAAAATGAATATAATAAATGTGGAAGAAAATTTTTTGGGAAAAAAATTGGAACGAAATGTTTAAATTTACAATTTCTCAAATGAACTATTTCAAAATTTTTTTAATTGTTCAATGAAAGAGGGGATAATCATATGGTGAGTTGAAATTTGAATTTTAAAAATATAAAAATGGATAAAATGATGAGAAAACTGAAAAAAAAAAAAATTAGGAATCAACTAGAAGTAGGAATCAATTAACAAACTAACTGAGCTTGCTTGCATGATACGGCAATATTTATGTGATTTGTTCATGAATAGAAACAAAAAAAAAAAAAAAAAAAAAGGAATGAAGAGTTTCTTCGGGATGAATTTTATGCCGAACGGATTGAAATAGATGGATGGATGGAAGGATAGATGACAGGTAGACATATTGTTGACACACCTGAGCATTGAATGCAGCTGCTGCTGCCGCCGGATTGAATGCCATCCGCGAATTGCTGAAGTTGTTGTTGTTGTCGTCGTTTGATGATAATGATGATGAGGTAATATCAGAAAAGATGACGAGTGATATATTTGATATATGCAGCTGGCTGAATGAACTATATGCTTGTATTCAGTTAAATAATTGTCACCAATCGTCGTCGTTTTTATTGTTGTTGTTGTTGTTGTTGTTGTTGTTATTGTTGTTATTGTTTATTGTTTATCGTTTGTTGTTGAAATGTTGATAAATATTATATCAGTGCTATCAGAGAAAAATAAAATAAAATAACAGCAAATAATAGTTGTAATGATGATATTGATGATAATACCGATAAGAAATGATAACAGAAAATAGAAATATTGTTTTTTGATAAAAGCCAATGAAGAAAATCAATTTTAACGAAAAAAAGATTTTCTTTTTTTCAAAATAATCTGAAATCCTAAAAAAAAAAAAAATAAATAAATAATCTAATAATCGCTTTGTAATATCAAAAAAAATAACCCATTGATCAATTTATTTGAATATTTTCTAATAACATGATGTTGCTTGTAACATAAACAAATGATGACTGCTACATCAATCAATAAATTGAAGGAAAGAAAAAGAATTTGATAAATATTTGAAAGCTAAAACATCAAATTAAATATAAATGATTCATAAAATGACCAAAAATTATTTGACAAGTTGCAACTTTATTAAATCACATAGACAAAAGCATAAGCAAAAATATAATAATGTGCAAAAAATTATCATTGATTGGTTGAAATTATAAAATTAAAATTTAATGAAATTATGTGAAATCAAATATTGCAAATACTGTAACACATTTCAAACATCATCAATATTTTTTGTTTATACACATCATTTTTGTGTAAGGAGGCGGATGTATGAAATTGTTTCTGTTAATGTACCAAAGTAACAAATGAGGTTGACAAACGTCAACGTTCTAGCAAAGAAAAAAAAAAAAAAAAAAAAGAAAAATAACGCAACAGTGATTTGTTTTGTGAAAACATGATGTTCATCGACACGATAACAGGTTTTCCTGACGTTTGTACCAATATGATTTGATGATGATGATGATGATGATGATGGTTGAAGAGCGGGACGTGAAAAGGTGGCAGAAGAAGATGAGATACTTGTTGAGTGAATGTTGTTGTAATTATTGGATTGCATCAAAAAAAAAATTGGAAAAAAAAATGAATTCAAAGTTAGAAATGATTAAATAAGTTGTTCAGCTGTAAAGTGCAAATATATATTGTTAAAAAAAAAAAAAAAAAAATTTTTTTTCTTTTTTATTGGGATTAGTTTATCGGTCAGAAGTTTTAGATCAGAAATAAAAATGTCAATATGTTGCCGTTTGTTTATTATCGACAATTTTTGATTAATTATTTAAAATTTTAAAATATTGGGGACAAATTTTAAAATTTTTCCATTTCAACAAATAAGAAGATATTATTTTTTTTTTTATTATAACTAAGATAGGCATATTTATTATAATAGTTATTTGCTAAATAATTGAGAATTTAAAATCGTTAAAATTTCCTATTGCAAAATGGCAATTAAACAATTGAATGATAAAAATGAATGAATATTTTATTACGATTACTTCAAGCTCTTAATGGTGTTATTCATAGTTGAATTCGACTTCTTTTGTAAATGATTCTAAATGAATTATTAATTAGTGAATGATTTTAAATAATGATTTGAAAATTCTTAGAAGATTAAGCAAAAGAAGATTAATCGTGAGAAACATACTTGAGCTAATTTTAATGAAGAACAGGATAAATAGAATTATCTGAAGTCTGAATAAAAGAAGCCAAGGAATTCGACATTTCAATTTTCTGCTTCTTATCGAACTTGTTAAATTCATACCCTCGTCGATTCCTTACTTCATTTACATCAATTTCATATTTGTTGCCGGTATTTTACTTAAGTTATCATTCATCTATATTTTGACTAAATCTTATTTATGTTATCATTTATCTATGCTTATCATTCGATCAATTCTTTTGCGATCAAAATCTGTCAGTTATACGTTATCAATTATTATATATATCTATTCTCTTCTATTCAATGCAAATTAATTATGCTCATACGATTATCTAAATCATCCTTTCTCAATTTCAATCATACAAGTATACCTTGGACACGTCAATGAAACGTGAAACGTGAAAATATGAAAATTGCCTATTAGTGATTAGCATCAATCATGATGCTATCATTAATCAACTCAACAACGATTCATTCATTCATTCATTCATTTCAGTTGTAATAATTGGATTTATCGCGCACAGACTATCCATTTTTAAATCGAAGCGGTAATATCAATCGAATAATGAGCATAATTAAATAGTATAATAAACAAAAAAAAAAAAAAGAAAAAAGGAGGAATTAAATAAATTTTTTAAATTCATTAATTTGTTTCATTTATTAAAAAAAAAAAAAAAAAAAAACTTCAAATAAGCGAAAGATAATGAAGAAGAGAGAGAAATAGAGGAAGAGAAAATAAAACAAAAAAAGGAATGGAAGATTGAAGAAAAATGGTCGATAATGACAAGAAAAAGATGATTACAATCAGCAAGAAAATTGTCATCAAACACACACACACACACACACAACCACTGATTTGACTAACTGACTGATTGACTGACTGATCGAGCGACTAACTAATCGACCGACTGATTGATTTGATGACAATGTTAGAATATTGTCATTCATGTTGTAACAAAACAACAATAAAACATTATCAATGATATGTTAACAATGTACCGGAAAACTAGTTTGCAATACTGATAAGAACAGAAAAGGAAAGATTGAATACCGGATGAATGATAAGAGTGATCCGGAATGGAATGAAGACATCATAATGATGACAATCAATCATAATCATCCTAATGATAATCATCATTAGACATCATAATCATCATCATCATGATAATGATCAGAAATGGAAGAAAAGGAATTTTGAAAAAAAAGCCTGATAATGATAGATAATGTACGAAACTGGACGAAAGCAATTTTGAGAACGATTAATAATGGTGATCCGGAATGAAATGAAAGTAACTTTGAAAAAGGCTAATAATGATAATACGGAATAGATTGTGGGTAATTTTGAGGAGGAATAATAATGATAATCCGGAACGGAACGAAATTAACTTTGGAAAAAAGCCAATAATGGTATCCGGAACGGAGTGGAACGGAACGAAACGAAGGATAAATGATGGCCGGAATTGATGGATGAATGTAAGCGTGGCAATGACGCCGTTGTTCGACACAATGCTTCCTCCTTCCGAATGATTGCTTGTCGAACACGTTATTCACGAATGTTTCGGGATAGGTGGTCGGTCGGTGGATCGATGGGCTGATCGGGGGAGGGAGCGAAGAGGCGGGCAACTCCACCAGTGGATAATCCGCGAACTTAACGCCTGCCCATTCCCTTGAACTCCTCCCCCCGCCCTTCCACGGTTTACATCTGACCGCCCTCATTTGGGATGGGCCTATTTGTCCAGCATTTCCGTCTTCTTCCCATAGACGATCTTATCAGTGATTGAAATTTTACCTGTTCATTCATTAAGATAACTCTTAAACGGAGATCTCGGGAAAAAAGATAGGCGGAGTTTAATATAAGAACAGAGAAAAGAGGAGAGAGAGAGAGAGAGAGCAAGAGCGAAGGAGTTGAAACTTGTTCTCATTGGATGTTTGATACGGTAGCTACAAATGCCAAGTATAAATGTCCAAATGTTGATTTTTGCATGATGATAATAGAAATTGATGATAATTGCTAGTTAGCGATGATTATGTTGATGATAATAATAATGATAATGTTGTGATGGAAAGAAGATATTGGGGACAATAGAATTTACAAAAATAGTATCAGAATTCTAATAATTATAATTTTGATACGCTGATAAATAACGATAATGATGATAGTGATAGTGATAACAACATGATAATGGCTTATTTTTCGACAATGAGGATTATCATGACACTAATAACAGTAATCATAGTTATTTGAAATAATTATAAGAATAATATGATGATAATAAATTAAGTGCATAATAATTTAATGGAAAAAAAATTCAGGAAATTTATCAGATCATATGTTTACCGCAAAATTTCGTAATGTTCTGTAGAAGATTTTAGTCTATCTCGTAATTATCCTTAATAACTTCTTGCCACAACAGTTTTTTTTTTTTTTTTTTTTTTTGAGAGAGAGAATAATTAATAAGAAATCAAAAATAAAATGCAAATTAATTAAATCCAAATTAATTCATTAGTATGATTGCAAACTTAATAATACTATAGAGTTCCAATTTTTTGTTTTCTTAATCTCTAAAAATATACGAAATATGTTAAATTAAGCTGAATTGTTGTATTACAAGCTAACTTAAACAATTTACATAGACTAAACTAATATAATGAATAATAGGAATGAAAGGGATATGTATGTGTATGTAAACATTACATATTCGAACATTTATCAGTTTATTGCCTATCAAAGTGTGTACAATCTATTTGCGGAAATAATGTTTGTTGTGGTGAATGGAAAAACAACACATTTAATTGAAATGAAATGGGACACCATTAATTGATGAATTTATCGATATATCATATAAAATTATATATTTTAATACATCGAAGATGGATGCAATCCGAGACATATGTTCATTATATGTTTTTCCAAGCAGATGTTTTCACATTCCACCCAAGAAACCATTAAAAAACCTCCCGTTGATTGATATGGCAGCTAAAAATTATTTACACGAATTGATACATACACATACATACATACATACATACATACACACATACACACATACATACATAAATGCATATGTATGTATGTAATATATTTGCATATTTTTTATATTGATTAAACGGATAAGCTTGGAAGGCGGGGGAGGAGAAAAAATTGACAAACAAATAAAAAAGAATATAAAAATGGAATGAACATTCTCATTCATTATTTTAGAATTAATTGGAAAAAAAAATTTTTTTGCTTCCTTTATTTACATTTAAATTATACAAAGTCTTTCATCATCACCATCATCATTATCATTATCATCATTATCAAATCGTCATCATTGTCATTAGAAGAAAAAGTCCTTTTTTATCGCATTTACATGCAATTATTTCATTGATGTTAATAAGCCTTATCGATGAACATATGTATGTATATGAAAAAATATAATTTGAAAAGAAAAGAATATCAAACTGATTCTTAGTTTGAAATTTAATACTTAACCTTTTCAGTGTCTTTTAAGCCTTGAAATTCAATACCTTCCATTTTTTTCTACTTCTTTTCTCTCCCGGAAAATCTCAGGTAATTTATTTTCATATTTTTGCCTAATATTACTATTTTATCATTTTATGAATGGAATAAACGTTCAAATATTATTGTTATCATCAAAAGGTAAATTTAATCGACTGAAATTGTAATATTGTGAAAGAAAAATTAATGATATGATGTGAAAAATTGTTTGAAACCATATAATTTTTGAGAAAAATTTTACAAGAAAATTACATACAACATGTAGAATTTTAAAAATTTATTATTTCGGATGATTTTATTTTACCCAAATTTCTTTTCTTAGCTTCACAAGGATTTCCACCACTCATAAAATGGAACAATGCTTGGGAAAAAATGAATTTTATTTTTTGGAATGTTTTACGAATAGAATAAGACTTTTCAACTCTACTAAATACTTATTTTAAGTAAATAATTTTTAAGTTATTCGTATAAATGATAAATATCAGGAAACAAGAATATTTGACAAAAAAAATGTGAAAATCTGAATGATCGATGAAGATAAGATCAAATTATCCATTTTATTATCACAATACTTTTGGTTATAATTTTCATAATTCTAATTATTATCATATTCATTCGTTTACTAATTTTCTTATTCGTTTGGCTATTTAATTATAATGATTATTTTATAATCATTATCAATGATTCCTTTTTCTCGTTTCGAAAGTCATAAATGATGATATTTCTGATTAAAATTTTTCCACCTACCATCAATTAATAATTGCAATTAATGATATACACTTTAAATTTGTTTGTTTGACATCTTAGATTAAATTAAATTAATATAAAATGTTTTAGATAAAAAGGAAAAAAAAATGATTGTAATATGATATGTTTCGCTATATATCATTCCATAAATATAATCAAATGCCAATATTTTCCAATTTGATAAATGATAAAAATATTGATGTAAACATATATTTATATATAAACATTACAATGGGAAAAAAAATGGAAAAAAGAGAAAAATATTTGGATTAAAATATTTTGATCGAAAAGATCAATCATTTCATTTCATCATCTGTCTCTCTTAAGCAATGATACGATAAGAACAATAACCGTTCCTTTGTCATTTTTCAATATGATAAATGATAAAAAAAAAAAGTACGAAGAATTGATTTAATGAAGTGATAATTTATAGTGGAATAAATGGTGGAATGATAATTTATCATAGAATATTGATATTATAATTTATAATGAAATAAATTAATAACAGTATTAATGTTATCTTGTAAAAGAATAGCAAGCAAATCTAATACTCTATATCTGACAAATTTTTTTCAAAAACTTTACTCATTTACAGTAACCATTCATTTCTCTTAAACTAAAAGTAAGACTGAAATAATCGAATTTGAATATGGTAGAAATTTGAAATATGTCAAAAAATCATTTTATCGAAATAACAATGGAATCAAATTTCTACTAAGCTTGGTATTTATCTCAATTTTTTCATATTTGTAATGTTTGTTCAGCGTTTATTATAACAAATGCTGTTTAGATGAAAGGGGAAGTTACGGGAAGCGACGGGTAGGAACGGGCAGAAAAAGTTACCCGACGGGTGAAAAGGCAAGAATATTTGCCTGTCTCATGAATATATATATTAAAATTTGGGGATAAATCTTAAAAGGGCAAATGAAGTTCAATATCATATCTGAAAATGTAATATGAAGTGCAAAAAAAAAAAAAAAAAAGGAAAGTTTACTTATCTTGAATTGTAATTGACATGAATCCATCGTATTTCAAACAATTTTTATTTTCTCAGTTTAAAATTTTCACTAAAAATTGAAAATTTTCATCAATTTTCAATCGATAGGCGTAGTAAATATTTGAAAAATTATTTGTATATAAAAATGATAAAAGAGAAGAAAAACAAAGTATATATGGCAAGATAATTAATAATTGAATATTTAATTAAATAAAATTGACGGAATTGTACTACTATAAAGACTAAAAAATTTCAGTAAATTGATGCAAAATTGTTGCATGAATTAAAATAATAAACCTTAAGGGCAAAGCAGATAAATGAAAAAAAAAAAAAAAGCTCTACTCAAATAGCATTTGTGGAAGCTTTGAAAGAATTCGATAAAAATTTTAAAAAAAGTAATCAGTGAGTTGAATTAAATGTAGTGAATAAATAAAATTCATTTACGAAAATACTAGTAAAATTTTTTTAATTTTGAATTATAAATATTTGCCATTGAAATGAATTGAAAGAAAATAATCAAAGATGTGAGCATAAATTGGCGAAGTAAATTGATCTGATGGCATCAATTTGTTAATGAATGAATTGAAAGTATTATTCGCAATATTTGATTTTTTTTTTTTAAAAAAACATATCGAAATTTTATCATTAATTTACTTATTCACGAATAGTTAGCAATTATCAACTAAATTCTTGGAAAAATTCTCATTAAATTGTCAATTATGTCGGTTATGAATTAAAGATGATAAGGCTCGTTTTGCTCAAAATACAAAAATTATTTTTATCGTATTCTTTTATCAATATAAACCTTAAATAACTACCGAACAATAATAACTGTTTCTTAGATATTTTCTGATATTTCTCAAAATTTTCAAGAAAAATTAACTGAAATTTACTATATTAACCAAATACCTAGAAATTAATTCCTTATCTGGTTGAATGAAAATTGAATTTCAAGAAATCTTAAAAACCAAATTCTCCTTTCTAAGAAATTAAAAGCAATAAGCAATTTCAATTTTTTTCAATTCCTAGAAATTTAGAACTAGAAAGTTAATTATGTGTGATAAAGAGATGATAAATGAGAGAGAAGTGATATTATGGCATGGAAGCGGAATAAATTCGAAGGATTATGCTAAAAATTTTTTTAGTTTGATTGAGGATGTAGCCGTTTATTGATGACCATTAAGATACAACAATAAGTTGATAATTCATCATATTCATACCTGTATCCACCCACGCATATAGATTATACACCCACGCACACTCATTTTAACATATGATATTTCTTTCTATCTTTTTTTTTTTTTTGAAATATCAGAATTTTCATTGACCATTTACATTCTCTGAATTGTTTCCAACTAAAGAAGGTTAAGAGGATTAACTCTTAGGAATGATCAATGAACATTCCGACATCCTTTGAAGAAGCCGATAAATATGATAATGTTTGTACAGGTATGTTATGAATTGGATCGACGAATAGATAGATAGGATGAATTCACAACATCTTTCATGGCGCCATGTGTATCAAAACTTGCAAGTAAAATACTTTTTCAATGATTAAATCATTTCAATTATTATTTCAAATATTAATTTTCTTAATGTATTTTCCAGCCCATTAGTACCTATATAAAATGACTAATTATTCGATAGATGGATTCACAATATCTTCCATGGCGCCATGTGCATCAAATTTGCAATTTAAATAGTTATTCAATCATTTAAGTTATTATTTCAAATATTCATTTTCTATTTTTCAGCATATCAGTATTTGTATGAATCGATTAATTACCAGATAAATTTATCATTGTACCTATGTGAAAATCAGTAAACAATGTTTTAATGTTACAAATTTATACTTATTTACTAACAGTTCGATGGAAAAGAATTTATTATTGAATTATTGATTTGTAAAAATTTTATAAAGTTTTAATTACAAATTTTGAAATTAATTTAGTTTCTTTCATTTTCATAGAATTTAAATTACGGAACATGATGGAATTAATTTAAAATATACACAAAACCATATGATGGGAAAAATTACTCCTTGTATTAGAACTATTAGAAATGATGATCCGAATGAGAGTGTGAAATCAGAAAAAGTTGGTAAACAGAAGATATTTAGGTTAATGATTGTTTCTGATGCGAGTAGATCGTTAGCAGAATTAATTGAATTAACACATAATTAATGGTGCGGTGAACATCAAAAGTTATTACTAAACATATAAATTCCCGTAGTTTAATATTTTCCTTTCTCAATTAGCTGATAATTTCTCGTCTTCTAATTAGGTTGAACTTAAAAATGATTTGCAAATATCAATTGCTGCAAGTTACTAATTGTTTATCCTATTTTCTCAAAATGAGGCAAAAGTTTAGAGTTCAATCCTTTCTCACTTGTAAATTACCTCTTTATTTCTTCTATCATTGATTGACTTTTAATCTTATTGATAGTGAAACAAATGAATTAATTCTTTCATTATTAGAAAATGAAATTATGCAATAAATACAAAAAAAAAAAATAGAAATAAAATTTAAAAAAGTAAAATTTAAAAAATTTTAGTATAAATTTCATTTATTACAATGTTATCAGGTAAAAAAAAATTTCGAAACAATTCAGAAAAAAAAAATTGTATCAACAATATTTTGAAATAGAAAAAGTTTCAAAATTCAGAATAATTTATTATTCTGAATTCAAACTGAATTAATTAATTAATTACTTACCAAATTCAATTCTTTTTTCGCTCGAAATTTAAATCATAAAATTGAAATGAATTTTTCTTTTCTTTCCTCTTATTTTTTTTTTTTTTTTTTTTTTTTTTTTGGTAAAGCGAACAAAAATCTATTAGAAGTGATAAATTTTCATTTATTTGAAAAGAGTTAAAAGAGGAGAAGAAAAAAAAAAAAAAAGAAAAAGAATTTTGAAAATTTCGTCGAGATTAGGATCAGAGGTTAGCAAAGGTGATGCCCCCTTGGAGGCAGAATTTACTTCAAGAAGTAATTTACACGGCAAAAAGATTGATGTTGGCGAGAAGGATGAACTGTTGTTTTAAAAGCAAATTTATGTGACTAAGCTGAGCAGGAATTCTTTCATCTATTTGCTAACAAAATTTTCCTACAGGTATGTTCGCACGATTAAATACAATCTTTTTTCAACCTTAAATGTGAAGAAGGAAAAAAAAAAATGAATTCAAATTTCAAATTTTTTTTTGAAATTTCAACGATTATTACTAATTACGTCATCATCCGCAATTACAAATCGGATTTGATTTATCTTTTCAAAATCTGAACTCTAAATTTATGCCTGTCAAGGTATCATTATAGTTTTTTTTTCTTTTCCATTTTTATTAATCTCAAAATTTGGGCAAAATAACGACAATGGCTTATAAAATGCGGGCATAAATTCAGAGAGTATTAGATTTTGAGATAAAAATGAATTAAAATTTCAAAATTTAATGAAATTTCAATGATTCTATTAATTACTTCATCTTCCGCAATGCTTCATCTTCTAAATGAAATATCAACCTAATTAATTAAAAAGCAAAGAGCTAAACAACTGTAAGCTATTTCATTTTTTTCTTCAAAACAATAAATTCTAATTATAAATGAGCGAAAGTTTGCAAAAAAAAAAAAAAATTCGTACAAATGTTTTTCGAAGCAAAAAGTGATACAACAAGCAAAAATAATCTGTTCAAATTTCAATCCATCAAATGGTTACAGTAATGAAATTAAGAAACGAAAAAGGAATTAGAAATGAAAAAAAAAAAAAAAAAAAAGTCGACATAATCCAAAAAAAGGAAAAATTGAAAAATGAATGTCACAACGGATGTAATCCAAGGATTGGTCTTTGGGTGATAAACATTGCAAAAACATTACTTAAAGGTCACTTTTTACAATGATAACAATTAATTTCAAAATCAATGAACAGGAAAATTGGTTTTAGAAGCTTACTTAAATTGTTTTTTGCTTTCTTTTCTGCAAACTATCAAATATTTGATAATTTATGCAGAGCAGAAATTATTAGCAATTGCAATGAATTATGCTAGTTAATAATAATAATACGATAAAATGAAAATGAAAACTAAACAAACATTTTTCAAATATTTTAAAATTCATGAGAAAATGTAGGAGGACAGAACTTTTTTTAAAAGCTGAAATTAACATCTTCTTTTTTTTTTTTGATTAGTATGAAATTATCTCATTTGGAATTAAAAAAAAAATATATATGTAAAAGAAAAATTTCTCAATTGTTTAAAATTTATTCGAAACTTTTTTTCGGTGCATTCTGGAAATTTTAAATGAAATAATTTCATATTTAATGAGATGAAAATAAAAACTGATCAAAAATTTTCAATTATTTTAAAAATTTGTATGGAAAATGTAAAAGAATGTAATTTTTTGTGATAAGTAAGCGAAATAAAATATTTATGATAAAAAATAGGTAAAATTAACTTTAATATAATCTCATTTAAAAGCAATAAAAGTATCGCATTTCATTTGAATAATAATTGAAAAACTACGACATCATTTATCGCCCTATCACTTTCGAATGACAAATATTTGTCTCTTCGTTTGTTTGTTGATTGCTGGATTAGAGTTAGAAGATTAACAGGTATAAACAGGTAGAAATGATCTTTATGTATACAATATAGACGATAAAGAAGCAAACAAAATACTTTAATACCCACAGTATGACAATTTGCATTTGGTGGTAGAGCAACGATGAAAAATGTCAAATTTTGATTTGAGAAAATGATTACAGATATTTTAGCAAAAAACTATCACACATACTACCAGTACTTTTGATTACGACAAACAAAAATGAAAATTATCAAAATGGAAAGAAACTTGAAATTCAAAAGAAAAAAAAAGAATTAGGAAAAAAAAAAAAAGAAAAAGCTTGTCAACAATTTTGCTAAAAGATTGCTAGTATTAGCTTATAATTCTCCTTTTTTTTATGACTTTGTCGTTTCATCTTCTTCCTCCTCATAAAAAAAAAAAAGAAAGCAAATCACATCTTTGTAAACTTTATAATGATCTTTAATCTACAGTTATCATATTACTGTAACTGAAAGTTGGAGCAATTTAGATAAATTGATCAATGATATTGCATATATTGTATATATGTATATGTATTATAAGTATTTGTTGAAAAAAGAAAAAACTTATGAATGAATTGAAAATAAAGTTAAAAAATTTTGAATAATTTGAAAATTTAAAAATAAAACAGCAATAAATGGCGAGGAAAATATTAAATTTCCTAAATAAATTACAACAAAATTTTGAACAAAAATTTAGCAAATTTTCAATCGTATTTTAATTTAATTTTGAAAATTGAGCTTTTCAATTTCGTCAACATTAATATTATTTACAGCGATTTGATCTTATTTTCCTATTGGATATTCGATATATATTTTGTTACAGCCATCAGTCATCTCGGATAACGAAAGGGAAAAAGTTTTTGGTGGGAAATAATTTTAAAAAGCTGTTAAATAATATGCTTAACTTTTTGTGTTTTATCGGTAAATAAAAAGATCCAATTGCTTGAAAAGAATTTTTAAAGCTATCAAAAATTTTTTAAATGGATAATTTCAAATTGATGATGATGATGATGAGCAAGAATATCTATAATCTCAAATTTTGCATTAACATATTTTTCTTTTTTTTTTATTCTTCCGCCTGCTCTTCTTCATCTTCATCTTTCTTTAACATGATACGATATATATACACGATATGTAGATGTAATTTTTGCATTATTTATATTCTCTTATTTTTTTCTTCATTCATTCCAAAAAAAAAAAAATAAATAAATAAAATTTCATTTTACATATTATTGGTATTTTTTATTTGATTTGAATTTAAAAAAAAGAAAAAGGAAATTCATCAAATAAAATTATACCACTTGAGGACATTATGATGATAAGAAATGTTTAAAGTTTTCTTTTGCCTTATTTTCATTTTGCATCAATCTCAGGTTATATCGATTTCAAAAATGCACCTGTTAAGTAACAACAATTGATGTTCTTTCAGCGTTAAAAATTGTTGCCTCGAACAAAACTTTTAACTAAACTGATTGTTGTTTGTGCGTGTTTTTCTGGAAAACTTATTGCTACGAAATATTGCATACATATTTACATGTGTATGTGTGTATGTGTATGTGTGGGCATGTGTGTATGTGTGTGTGTGTGTGTGTGTGTGTATGTAATAATATATTGCAAAAATTTTTTGCAATACTTTTTTATTTTTGAGAAAAAAAAAAAACTTTCTTTTTTTTCTGAACAGTGCAATTAGATAAAAGAAAAATTCGACCCAACTAAAAGGTGTGAGATAAAATGTTCAAATATTAAAGTAATTTTTCATCATCCAATAAAATTTTACTTCATCAGAGATTCTCTTATCAATAAGAAAAGAAAAGAAGGAAAAAAAAGAAAGAGAAAAAAACGAAGAAAAAATGGAGTAAAACTATGAAATTTCTATTTTTGTATTTAATCTTTTTGTCTTTTTTCCTTTTCTTCCCTTTTGATACATTCTTTTTTTTTTTTTTTTTTTTACTCATTTTACTTTATTCAATTTTTAAAAAATTTCTCAAAATAAACAGAAGAAACGAAAAAAAAAAAAGAAGAAATCATGTTAAATTAATCTTTCTTCTTTTTCTTCATTTTTGCTTTTTTTTCGTTCAATTTTTTGCAATATTTAAAGCAATAATAATAAAATGAAAAGAAGTATGAGAAGAGAAGAAATTACTTTTACAAGACAACTTTTAACAACTTCTACTTAATCATATTGAACATTTTCCACCACAAAACATACTTATCACACTGATAACACATTCATACAGATACATACGAATATTGATCTGGATTAATGGCTGATTAAATGGATACTGATCCGGATGAATGGATAAATGAATGGATACTGATCCGGATAAATGGATGAATGGATGGATACTGATCCGGATGAATGGATGGATACTGATCCGGATAAATGGATGGATGGATCGATGGAAATGTTCATTCTATTCATTCACTTGTTCATTCATTCATTCGTTCATTCATTCAGTCAGTCTTTCGATGTCATTTAGCAAACAATCTTTTTAGTCTGTTTTCAAGTTAACATTTCGAGAATTGCAAAAAGTTTTTGGCTGAAAAAGAGAAAAGAGCAGGAAGGGAAGGAAAAAAGTTGAAGGAATTTTTGAAACATTAATCATTAATATATTCCAGAAATAAAAGTTAGAAATGAAAGCTAAATCGAGACTGCTATCGAGATCATCAAGAAGAAACATGAAAGTAGGATCTTATGTTGATTTTAATTATTTTTCTATTATCTCTTATCGAAATTAATTACTGTAACTTAATAATCGATATATAAATGGTACTTCTCGCAAATAATATCATTAAATGCTTTCGGAAGAAAATTTGATATGTCAAATTATTCTGTTCAATTCATGTTCTAAATTGATCAGCTGTAACTTAGGCTAGGAATATTTCATCAACATCACATCATTAGGTTATTGATAACTGATAACGAAGTTGATATTCATTTTCTACCAACCGTTTGATGAAATAAATTTCCAGGTTGAAGTGAATTTTTCGTAAATGGCACAAATTAAACAGTATAAAAAAATTTCACGTTTTCAAACTGATAACACTCATAACCTAGACATTCATTTTATCAAATGTTAAAAATTAAAATTGTCAAGAAATTTAACAGAATATTTAGCTTTCTGTTTATAAAACATACAATAATACGAACGAAATTGAAGAAGACAAAGAAATAAAAATTTCAAACATTTATCACTTGTTTTAATCAACTTTCTGATGAAATTATTCATTAATGATTAAGTAAAGTAATAATTTAAAACAAGAAAACTTGGATGTTGAAAAATTTTTTGGGAACAAAAAAAGAAAATAAAATTTCAATTTAAATTTCAGAATCTGAGAATAACTGAAAAAAGAAAAACTAAAGAATTTCGCAGTAAATAAAAAAAAAATAAGTATTTTAAAATTTACTTGCTTACTTATTTATTTATATATTGGTTTAATTAGGGCAAACATATTATTGATGTACTTGAAATGGAAAAAGAACATATAATTAGTCAATTTTGAACTATTCATTGCTTTTGTTTTTTTTTTTTTTTTTTTTTTTTTTAAACTAATTGAGTACTAAAATTTAAATTTTTATAATCAAAGAAAATTTTAGAAGAAAATAAAAGAGCGAAGATTAAAACGAACGAAGTTGGGAATATTGAAAACATCTGGAAAATTTACACAATGAGTTAATAAAACTTTTCTGTTATTATCGTTTTTATTTGAAAATGTGTTTTAAGCGGCATTGTGCTATTGAAATTTATAGAAGTTAGCAAGGAAAAAGATTGGAAAAAATGGAAATTTGTCGAAATAATATCCACCGAACAAATCATAAACTTTTTTTCTTTTTTTTTTTTCTACAATCATCACAAAATAAGCTTTCATTGCTATTTTGCTATTATTTCATGCCCATTTGTTAGTTAGGCATTTTTATTATTTGTTCAAAATTGAAAATGATACTTTTACTTGCAATTATTTTATGAAAAAAAAAAAAAAAGAAAAAGAAAATAATGGATTTCTTTCTTATTTTTTAAACAATAATTTTTATAATAAATTGAATAAAAATTGGAAAAAAAAGAATAAATAAAGTAAAATAAATTTATCGTTTTTTTTTTAAATTACTTCGATAAAATTCTTATCTGCCAATAGTTGGATTAGTTTTATGCATTGAACGTTCATTATGGAATATATATTCATGAAACAATTATATGAATTTAATGGTTGAAATTGAAAAATGAAAGATTGGAAAATTAAGCAAAACTTGATTTCATGACTGATTTACGTATCTGGACTTACGTGAAAAACTTAACGTAAAAGAATATAGATGATAAAGTAATGAAACATTTATTATGGAATATATTAACGAAATATTTCAATAGTGCAGATTGAAAGATTAAGAAAAAAAAAGACAAGTATAATTGATATACGTGTCGAGATTCACGTGAAAAACGTATCCAACTCAAAATTTATTCGGCAACAATAAGTGATGAATTAAATGGTTGAGTATTCTTGATAAGTTGAGAAAAAAAAGAATGATAAAGTAGAGAAAAAATGGATGGCAAGAAATATTTGTATTAAATTGAAACAATGGTTTCTTTCTGATAATCATTTATTTATTTTAAAAAAAATATAATTTACAAATATTGAATGATTCAGTCAATTTTTGATTACTTTTCTATCTATTTAAAAATTTGAAAATTTTAAGATTTTAAAATTTCAAAAGAGAATTAATTTGTATGTATAGATATGCATACAAATAGATGGATTGATGAAATAAATTCAACGTACGAATTTTCAATCAATTGCTAATTCATATAAATTTCTTTATTTGATAATAATGTATTTTGTTAGTAACAAAAGGAAAAAGAAGCTTAAAATGAAAATTGCATTCGAATTTTCGCTAATTAATTATTGTTATTTTTAAATTCTTCAAATGAAAATTAAAAATACGGAAAAAAAAAGAAATCTTAGAATAGATTTTAGTTCAGAAAAATAAACAAGGCAAAAAAAAAAAGATAAAACGGGATAAACATTATAAATATTACATATTAAACATTATATATTTAACTATTACAATCATATTATTCAATTTATCAAATGGCAATAACATAATATCCAAATTTTTTATAAATTAATAAAATTTGGAAAATTTGCAATAATTGCAACAATAGGTATTGATTTGTAGAAATAATGATCTTTCTGAGTGATACTGAATCGTTTAATAACTCGATCACTATGACAAAATTAAGGCAGGACAAATATGAAGAAATTACATATTATTATCGTTATAGAAAGTGAAAAAAAAAAAAGGAAAGAAAAGAAGCCATTTACCTTTGTTTGAAGATCTATCAAATTTGTACAGGTGAATCTTTCAGGATGGATTCTACGATGAAGTAAACAGATGATGAGTATTACTTCTAGCAAAATTGTATCGGATGAATATTGAAATACCACAAATTCGATATAACTTCAATGTAGATGGATGGATCAGAAATGTTAAAATGTGAAAGCAGGTTTTCGGAGAGTCAAGAAGATCAAAAAGTTTCATCCTCATATTTAGGAATCTATGAGTGATATTACTATTAATCAATATTTAGTGTTTATCATTATCATGATATACAGATAAGCTTGAGGATCAGATAAGAGAGAAAAAAGAGCGAATGAATAAACGTGAAAAATAAAAAATTATGAAAATTTCTCCAAATGCATTGAAAAAATGAAATAAAATAAACATAGAATGGAAGGCGAAAAAAAAAAAAAAACAGAAATCTAAATTTCAATTTGTAATTTGATGTTTTAAAAAAAAAAAGATAAAATGATAGAGAAGGAAGTTTAAATTGAAACAAAAAATTTGTAAAACGACATAATTTTGCAAGACAAGGATTAATCAAAATTTTTAAAAAAGATAAGCAGAAAACATCATCATCATCATCATCATCATCATCATCATCATCATCAGATCACATGAGGCTACTGATGTTATGTTAATCGTCAAAAAAAGAACTTGTTTAAAAATTTTCATTTTGCTACTCGAACTATCACCTTTCATATGTGTAAACAATTTCATCCACTTTTTTCCTTCCTCTTCTCCGAAATCAATAATATAAAGCAAGGAGGATAGATTCATAGAAAATTTATTAATAAGCAATAATTTTTAAAAAAAAAAATGAAAAAATAACAAAAAAAAAAATTTGATTTTTTCAATTTCTATGAAATATTTCATGCGAAATAAAATAAAGCGAATAAGATTGTTTTTAAGCATTTTCGAAACAGCTCATTAAAATGCACGATTTTATCGCCTTATCAGTTTCATATAAAAAAGGAGACAATCAATTAAGTTGATCATGATAAATCATTATCAGCTTAATTGATTATCAGGCAATTATTATCAGCTACAAGTAACTTTTATCAATGAATATATATCCCTCGGATCATATCGAAGCTTTAATATCTTCTGTTAGCTTTCTTTTTTTCGATGAAAATATCTGAAATTTATCCAAATTTAACTTTTTTTATCCAAAAAACTAAAAGTTTGCATATCACTGTACCCTTATCAGACGACAATCCTTATCTTATCACTTCGTTATTATCATTTGTTATCAAAGAATTACATATCGTTGCAGCTTACATTCTTCTCCCACTTATTCATTCACAAAGCGGTACGGTAGGAGCAATCGGTAACGATGGATCAATTTGCACGGCACAAAAAAAGAGATCAGAGTGCTCCTCCTTACAAAATTGAGTTTCACGACGATTACAAGCATTTTTGTAAAAAATTTTTTTCAAAATTCTCACTTTTGTCGTTGGCGCATTTCTTGGCGGTCTTTTCCCGCTCCCTTTGGTCTCTGGGAGTTACTTCTGGGAATTCGCGGTGCAACTGGAGGTTTTATGCTAAGTTTGTATTTATATAATTATGATTGTGTACGGTATTAATATATAAAACCTTGCTGTTACGTTACATTTTCCCCCTAAAATACGCGGTAGAGGAGCGTATTTTTTGTTGGAGGTCAAAGTTTATTAGATTATCAAAATATATGGAATTTGATTCGAGTGCGGGATTACATAAAAATGTAAAAACTACTATAGTTAATTGGTATAAAAATAGATTTATATAAGTAATAAAGATTAATCAGTATAAAAATAGAATTATTAAGTGATAAAGATTAGTCGTTATAGAAATAGAGTTATATAAGTGATAAAGATAATTGATTCTATAATCATCCATATTCGAATCTAAAGTGATAAGTTTCTTGGTCAAGATAATTCCTATGTTTTCGTTCAGGAATGATATATTGTCAATTCTAGTACATGTATTTATGCTACTTGTGAAAATAACAAAAAATTCTTGATTATTGATTAATAATGATTAGACGTTTTAAAGAACGAAGAATAGTGATGCGAATAATACTATTAGAAACCCAGTAATTGTTCTTCTAAAATGGATATCATAGAACGGCTTACTGATTATGCAAAATAAGAAAGTATGGTAATTTGAGAAACAACAAAGATTGATAAAATTTCGCGAATTGAAATTTGGACAGAATTTAAAGAGAAAAGGATGATTAATTTCAATACTCAAATGCAAACGGTATAATTTCTTATCGTGAATTCTCTTCAACCAAATTTAAATAATTTTTTAATTAAATCTGATTTAATCAAGGATGCATACACTAATTAACACATAGATATTAATGAACTCTATGTTAAATCAATGTTTCTGAGACTCAGGCAGATAGTGATAAAATCTGCCCAGTCAGTATTACTTTGTCATATCCTGTCTTATCAATACTATTAACTTATTGAATATCACCCTCACTTCATAATTACCAATTTTAGCAGTAACAAAGTTTAATTTCCTCTTAATTTCAAACTTAATATTTTTTTAATTTCAAATTTTTTAATTGCTAAAATTGATAATTCTGAAAAGAAGGTTGCACTATTCAACAAATTAACTCTAACTTGTCATTTGATTGATATTATTATTTGTAAGCTTATTCTATTACTTATGACTACAAAAACGGAGCATACTTGTCCCATAATAAAAAATGGCCCAAACTGTTGATCCATATAATAGTACCAGTCGTTTCTGTCATTTAAAAAACCATCCATTATGGTTTATTTATTCATATCTGATCGATAGCTTATTATTATTAAATTTAAATAAATTTCGCATAAGCTATTAACGATGCTGAAAATAAAACATGAAGACAGATAAGACGAACATGATTGATGATGATTCAGTGGAAAAGTGAAGTATAAAAAGTGTTTGTTTATGTTCCATTTCATTAATCCTCATCAATTATTCATTTTGTTTAGATTTGAAGTGTTTCAATTGTTGTGGATTAATGAAAGGTAAATCATCTGCATGGTTTCATTTATTAAGCCAACTCGTAAATATTGCGCATAAGTTACTTAATTGTATCATACTGTTTTTCCTGCTTCAGAAACAATGGAAAATTTTGTGAATGATTCTGAATAATAAGTCCAATAAATCTTATATACTATTATTACTGAGCTTATTGTCTAAGCATTTAATCCATCATTTTCCATTTATTCCACTTCAGTACTTGATAACTAATATATGATATCTTCCTTAATATGAATAATAAACATGGAAATTCTTCCTGCTAACATTATTTGCTTATCTTTGTTCTCCATTCATTATACAATCCATTGCTTTAGAAATAATTTTCTCCGAATTTACTTATGGAATATATGCTGATTTTAATCTGCTCGAAATTCTTCGAAAAAACCAATGTCATTTAAAAGATTATGAAAAGAAAATTTGGTAAAATACCGAACAAAATATATCAAAAAAAAAAAAAAAAAAAAAAAAAAAAAAAAAAAAAAAAAAGAAAAATTAGATTAGTAGGTCATTTGTTTAGCCTATCCGACTAAAGTGTGGCAACTTATAGGACCATAATCCGTATCGAGAAAGAACTTACCAGTTACGTACTGCAGAATATTGCAGCATCAATTTACATTTTAGAAATTTCAAATTTTTCAACACTTACTTGCTCTATCGATTAATTTTTATATACTGATTAGTAGTTTACTGTTTTAAGAATTCTGTACATTAATTTCACTATATGCATGTATTGCATGCATGCAAGCTTCTATTATTAACGCATACATGAGCGCAATATTTTTTCTTGTATTTAAATTAAAAAAATAGTTACCTAAATTTGAATTTCTGCAAAAAATTAGCAGCTATCTCTATCATTAATGTTATGACTTTTTTTTTTTTTAAATCAGAATTATGATGATTTTTCAACATATATGCGTCAATGATTAACTTTACTGCAATATATGTTTTAAAGTGCAGTTTATTTTGTAAATAAATGTAGATTAATGCTATCGACATTTAATTATTATTTTACATGTATGTCGGAAAAGTTGAATTTGAATTGATGTGACAAAAACGAATCTTCGTTGCTAAGAGAAGAATATTTGTCCTCAATTGTCGATTTGTTGTCTGGGTCCTGTATAAATTGATGTAGATTATTCTTGAGAACTCATAGCAAAGATCTTGTTGAAAACCGCTCTGCTCCAGAATCCGATCTTATATATTCTTTCGAGCTTCTTTTTTCCTGATCTCCAATTTGTCGCCTCATTATTGGTCGACCTCGCTTTCTTCATTTTTTGTTTCTTTTTTTTTGTTTCCCGCCGAAATGATAAACATGTTTATTGCCAAAATGCTCCGATCAACAAATAAAAATTGGTCGGGACATTTTGGCGGTAAACATGTTTGTCGTTTCGGCGGGAAGCATGTTTATCCTTTGTTATTAAACATGTTTCTTCTTTTTGTGGCAAACATGTTTATCGTTTCGGCAAAATCATGTTTGTCCTTTTTGTTCATTGTTTTGGCGGCAAACGGCTTATCGGTCCATTTAAAACTACGCGCTTCTTGAACTTTATCACTACTATTTTACATCAATTATAATTTTCGGATTTTTCCGACATTCCCGACCAAAAGAAAATTGAAGTCTTGAGAAGGAAGAATGTGATGGTTACAGCGAAAGCTATTCTGTTCCTGTTTATATTCATCTTTTGGCAGCACTATAAGACAATCCAAAATCAACTACGTCCAAAACTAATTGAAGAAGTTGTCCAGAAATAAAATCTCTAGAAATCAAGACTGGCAGGAACTCAAAAATTCATTCAACAAAGTGCGAGAATCAATGCAAAGGATAAAACAGGAAGAACCTATTGTTTTGTTTCATTGGTAATTTCTTCTGGATCCATTTCATTCCATCTCTTCGTATTGATTACTATAGCTTCTAGCTATCGAGGTGCTGTTTCGATTGCTTTGCCTTTACTGTCCATTTTTATCATTCTTCTTGATGGAATGTAATTCGTTATACAGCCACTTCCCGGTGGTGAATGCTTTTCCATATTTGCTGATTGGACTGATCATACACGTTGCAATTCTCAGAGGCAATATCATAGCCTCTAATGGCTTGTAATCCATTTCTTTTTAAACAGGAAATCAGATTTCTGAATATCTGGTATTTGTTAGAGATGCACTGTAGCATCAGAGCTAATAATTTGGGATAACTACTAAATGTTGGCAGTGATAATTGAGGCAAATTTATTATTTCTGATGGGCTACTTAGAATAACTTCTTTTCTCGAGTCACTTTTTCATCTTTACAGCATTGGCTTAATTGCTGAAGTCCCAAGTCGAAATCTTTATACATATTAAGAATTATAGCAGTATCATTTATTAATTTTCCTTACTATCATTTATTAATTTAAAAATACCTGTCTTGTTGATGACTTTTGTATATTTCTCTTTTCTTTTATGGAGCTGTGATTTCTGTATGAAATCCAACCAATTTCTGTTGACTGACTGGAGACTGCCAGTGTATAATTCGAGAAGATTTTTGGTTTTTTGTTTGGCGATTTTTCTCTTGGCTTCATATTTTTGAGCAGTTCTTCTAGTAATTGCTGATCTAGGGGCGTTTGATCCAAAATTTTGACTTCCTCGATGAGTTGTTTCAACTTTTACTATTAAGATGTCAGACACTGTCCCAATGTGGCAACAATTTGTTGGAAAAGTTGAATTTGAATTGGTGTGACTGAAACGAATCTTCGTTGCTTGTAGAGAAAAATATTCGGCCTCGATTATCGATTTGCTGTCCTGGGTCGTTGTATAAACTGATCCAGAAGACTGTTCTTGAGAACTTATTGCAGATTTTGGAAAACCGCTCTGCTGCAATATCCGATCCTTATATGTTCTTTCGAGACTTCTTCTCCTTCTTTCCTGATCTTCAGTTTGTCGCCACATGATTGGTCGACTTCGCTTTGTTTATCTGCTGATCGAAGCATTTGGCGGTAAGCATCTTTTCGGCGGGAAACATATTTATCTTTTGCTATTAAATATGTTTCTTTTTTTGGTTGATGTTTGTGGTTTCGGCAGAAAACATGTTTGTTCTTTTGTTCATTGTTTTGGCAGCAAACATATTTATCAGCTTGTTGGTCTATTTGAAAATACGCGCTTCTCGAACTTTATCACTATTATTATCAGTTGTAATTTTCGGATTTTTCCAACACCTACACAGATCCAAACGGAAGCATCCGTGATTTCGCATAATAATTACGAAAAAATTATGGATAAATATCACCGTTATCGTCATCATGGTTAATGGTGATTAATAAGATGATATTGTAATATATGATAATCATGCTGCTTCATTATCATAACAATGATGTGTTTATTTGTTACATTACATCGCATGACACATCGCCAATGAGAACATTTTTTATTTGAAATTTCTGCAATTTGTTTTATGCATGAAGGAACTTACATCCATAATAAATTGAAATGTGTAATCAATAATATTATATAAACACAGATATGCATGTATATGTATGAATTATTTATATAAATATATTAATAATAGATACATTTGTTAATTAGTTTGTATAGTAGAAGAGTGAAATCCGAATTTTGGAAATTTTTTTCACAAAAGTGAAAGAAATAAGAGATCTTTTGCTGATAATGTTAGTATTGTTTGCGACGAAATTTCCACTATTCACGTATCCTCTAAGAAACAGTTTTTATCTTCTACCTGCTTGATTAATTGTTACATTTTAGGCGCCAGTTAAAATAGTGGGTGGTGAATTTCGAAAATTTCTCTGCTGAATAGCAGGTTTTATACGTATTCTTGAATTTATAGATTTTCTCTTATTTTAAAGAGAAAGTGGAGAAAAAAACGAGAGAAAATTATCTCTGATAGATAATTAGTCGACTTGAAAGATTGATGAAAGCTGGCTTGATTCTTGCAATTCTTCCGGATATTTGATACCAAGTAGTGTAAAATTAGCCATAATTTTTAGATGATCACAAGGAGAAAAAATTACTACTGATATGAAAATCTTGAGAAAAATTCACTAATGTCCGGGATTTTATTCAATCTGATTAAATTAGGATTTAAATAGATTAATAGAAGGCTAATTTTACTGCTGATGATAATAAGTTACCTACTTATGTTTGCTTGATGTATGGTATTGTATGGTATTCATCAATCGTTTTGCTTCTTCACATAAAAGAAAAATAATGGCGCTTAGGAAATACGGTGTATTAGCGGATAGGTAGTCAGGAATTTACGATGACATTTTAGGATTAATCTCAAAGCAGATTAGAATTTGCTGATAAGAATGTTCTCCTGCTGCTCCTTCTCCTTCCGTTAAATGCATTTTATAACAGGGAAAATTGAGTATATTTGCTCTCATCCTCTTTTCGTTAACCATCAGTTTGCTATCAGCCTTATTCATCAAGTTGAAGCAAATAACTAAACTTTTCTCGGAGCAGCCGCAACAGCAACAAAGCATTTTAAACATTTTAGATAATGAAGACTGATAAGCCACAGGAAAACTAATTGAAGCATTGCTGATTATCAAATATCTAATTGTCACTATTAACGGACTTCTCTCTATGTTTGTGTGTGTATATTATCCGTTGAAGAAATCTTCTAACAAGTGATGTTTGATTCGAAAATATATCAACAATATTTTTCAGGAAGAATTCACGTTTGGAAAAAGATAAATCATTGTATGTTAGAATTACGTCAGAAAGATCAACTCTAACCAAACAAACTATAGAATTTTTTATTTTTTGTTTGGAAAGCAAATTTTTTTCTCTATTAGATGATGTATCCAATTACGAAGAAATACGGATCTTTCATTAGCATCAATTTTTGAAGTGAATGAGTTAAAAACTGCCAAACAAGGTCAAGATTTTACCGTGATATACTAATTAAGAGCTGTGCAGTAAATTTAATACACTTTTATCTGGAATCGTTTGCCATATCATATATCAGATAAATTTTCTAGATATCAGATAAGATAGCAAGAATTAAACTGTAATGGGTTTCCGGTAAAAAGAAAGAAAGTATTCCATTTAACAGTTTTCCCTTTGTTTGCAAGTGTAATTGTGATAATGAGATAGTGTTTATCTTTCAAACGATAAGCCATTAATTTTCAACAATTAGCTTTTTTGTTTAGCAAAAAGAGAATCTTAACATATTTTATCATCAAATGTAGCATTCTTTGGTCGTCGGTCAATCAGTCGTGTTAGAAGAGTAGCTCTTCTGGTTAATGATCTAGACAGCGGTGTGATTCAGTAAGTAACCCATAAGATGTATCAATAGTATCGGGATCGGGGATAGGAATAGGGGTCACTTGTAAGATAAATCACCAGTTAAGAAGGAGGTGTTGAACATATGTTCACACTATTGCCTATGATATTTTATACCCAATGGATTAGGAAAGAATCGACTAAACTATTGCTATTACTGCTATAGTAATAATATAGTAGCTGTTGTCACTTAATGATGATAAGCGAAGGAAAATAAATTCGATGAGAAAAAGTTTAAAAGTAAGAAGGATAAGAAAAAATGATAAGAAAGAAGGATAGTAAGAAGGAAAAATAATCTGAAAATGGATAACAGAGGGAAATTTCTTCATCATTCTTTCTATTTTTCCTTCATATTCTTCTTATCATCTCTAATTTCATTTATCATAAAACAGGTAGAAAGAGATATACATATATCCTTTCAATTCATCTATCTCTTTACTTAGTTGATAATGATTTACATACCTAAATACTTGAGGATACAAATCTTAGAGATGATAAGAATGTGTGTATTCGACTATATATATAATGTTAAGTGTGTGTATATATGATGATAATTTGTTTAATAAAATATTCAATGATATGCCACTAAGTGTGATAAGTTGTGTCGTCAAACTATGATTAGTGTAAAGTACGCGCGCATACATCTGTGTATATGTGTACATATTTGTAGTAATATTTGAAATAATTGATAATAATAACTAAGCGAGTCTTTTGTAAAGAAAAAAAAAATTATTAATAATAATATAATTTTGATGAATTAATTGAAATAAAAATTTAGAATTTAATCATCGAAAATAAAAATACTTCAAATCAAGTAATATCAGATAATTAAAATTTACTTATCTGCGTATAAATAAGGAGATTTCCTTTTACCCGAATATATTTATATATTAATGATCAATTTAAATTATGGGAATAGAAATACAACAAAAGAAAAAACTACTAATCCGAGTGGTATATTTTATTTTAGAAGATCGAAGATGAAAGCAAAAGATTGGAATGATTTCAAAATGTCTCACTTCGATTTCGATTTCCTGGCACCCGTCTTTTCGCGATATTTACTTCATCTTTATTCTTTCCTTCAATGATTTATATGTAAGGAATATGAGCTTAGCAGAACAAGACTAACATAAAGCATATATATTACATGTTGCTTTTAGAAAATTTTTTGCAAAATGCTTCCGAAATTTACAACGAACTATTTTAATGATGTTGTTAAGAAGGAAAAGTCAATGATAATGATTTATCTCAAAATCATTAAGATTTTTGCTTAAAATTGAGATATATGTCTGTGGAAGACGAGAGGCGCCGCCTGGATGATCAAAAAAAAAAAAAAAAAAAAAAAAAAAAGAGCTGAGATCAACGTACGTAAAATTAGTAACAATTATTCATCCCCAAATCTGGATTTTTAACTATCACTGTTACTAATTCTACTACTATTACTATTGACTGAATTATTGGCATCTATATCTTATTTTGATACAATTTATGGATTACCGTATACTTCATTTTTCAAGTGATTAGTATGAGATAATTAAGGATAATTAAACTACCTCTATAGGACATCATAGGATATTAAATTTTATCTATATAATTCTAAATAAAAATTACTTCACTCCTTTCTCATTTTTTCTTTTTAGTTTTATCTTTTTGATTGAACCATTCTTTTTTGGATAATTATAAGCGATTTTCTTTAAATAAAATGATGAAATTGAAGTTTATTATTGTTTTTAACTAAACTTTACCATCATTTTTATCGTAAGTTCCATTAACTTTAGCCAATCAATCAATTATTTCATATTCATAAATTTCAAATTTAAGAAAATCATATCAAACAATGTCGATATATAGATATATTTGCTACTGTGACATTGACTATCATTTTTCGTCACTTAATATCATCTAAAATTTTCAAACATGAATACATTACGAATTCGTATTACTGTTACTCTTATCCCAGCGGGATACTACATTACGATCGATGTGAAATCGATGTCCTTGATAATATCGTTGTTTCCTCATCATTTACATCTTGTACTTTTTTCATATTTCAACTTAATTCATTTGTAAAACAATATAATTACTTAAATCTTATATATATAATGGAAGAATTATATGTATGTAATTCAACAGATGTTTCTAGAATGTGTAGAATTAATTAATTATTTGATTGGTTAAACATGACATTTTTGTTTAGACCAGAAGTTACTAATTAACTATTTCGAATTTGAAATTAATTAATTTATCGAAAAGCTCCTGAGCAAAATTATTTTGTCGAAAATTGAAAACTTAACTTACAGATTGTTGTAAAACTGTTTTCAAAAGTTAAAGATGCATAAAGCGTCAAATTCTCGAAGATTTCGAAGTCCAGATGGTTTAAAATCTTCAGTTTTCAAAGCAATACAGAATGCAGGGGTAGGTAATTTTGCTAATTAATGTGAACTGTTATCTGCTAATAATCAAACTATTTTTTAAAAAAAGCAACCAAAATGTTTCCATACATCATTAAAATCTATTTTTTGATAAATGAATTTCTTCTAAAAGCTGTGAAAAAACACAATTTTTGATCGATAATTGCATTTCTTTTAATGATTTAAAAAAAGTCCATGAAAACTAGGGGTTTTTTTTTGAAATGATTATAGTACGCTAATAATTATGATTACGATTCCATAAATGATTTGAATAGCATTTTATAGCAACTATAAATTTACCAATCAAAAGTTAAAGTTCATTAGCTATAAATTCATCCTTCCGTAAATTATTATTAATATGAAAATTATAAAAATCTAGCAATCGGTTAAAAAAATTTTCAAAATGACAAACAGAGGCAGGCAACACAGAAGGAAAGGGATGATCATTTAACATTGTGTAACAACTGTTTGATGCAAGAATCACATCATTATAAATAATCATGCGAATAAATCACGATATAACGAAGAGAACATAGGATGATGGGAGCAAGAAAGAACTTTTCCCATCAGCGCTAAAACTGCCCGCTATTTGATGAAATTTACCGCTAGCTATTTATCATACTTCATATATTTTATCAAAAAATTATTAATTTTAAAAAAAAAAAAAGGAGAAAAAAAAAGATAGCAAAACATTATAATGAAAGATTGATGAAATCTTGTGGAATTTTTTTACAGACAATTATCGAAAATGTTCAGTGTCCAGTTGCAAGAATAGACGATGAATTAGAAATTGGTGATTTCCGGATATTTGGTAGCAATGAAATCAATGAGCAACAAAAACCGATTCAGAAATTACAAGAGAAAAATGATAATGAGGTATGTTTTTTGTAATCTGAATTATAGGTTGAAAATGGTATATTGTCTTTTTGAGAAAGAATGAAAATGGAAAAATTTAGTATGTGCTTCCATACTTAATAGACTTACAGTGATTTACCTTACTCATCTTCCTGACTGATATAATCTTATATCGCTATGGATTTGAAACAATCTTATTTTACTGTGGGTTTTTCCTGTATTGAAATGATTCTGTATTACCGTGGATTTTTCCTGATCAAGATGATCTTGTAACTGGAATCATTTGGTTATGAATTCTCAAGCAGTGATAAGTTGCAAATCGGAAATTGAATGAAAAGATGAAAAAAATGGAAAAAAAATTGATGAGAAAATTCAAATGCTTAAATAAAATATAAACAGCTGAATGTAATAATATAGTAGTATGAATAGCAATGATAGTAATACTTGTATTAGTGATTCTAACAAAGCATTCGATAACTTGAATGGTTGAACAGTGGATACGGTGAGTTTGAACATAAATTGGCATAGAGGAGGAGAATTGAATAGAGGTCGTAGTGTGTGTATCGTGTCGTCTGTCTCCTATATATATTAAAATTTATAGAAGAGTTGATTTTTTTTTTTTTTTTTTTTTGAAATACATATTAGTGCAAACTGTTTCACTTGCCAGTATTATATTGGATTTGTTCAATTGATATATAAATGAGATGAAAAGAGAAAAAGGAAAAGATTACTAATTGTGAATAGCATATCAAACGGTAATTTTTATAATAGGTTGAAGAGCGGGAAAGAAGAAAAAGTTTGAATTTTACGCAAAAAAAGAAAAAAGATCAAAATATGGATCAAACTGCCGTTATGAAAATGAAGCCGGAAAAAAGAAGAATTCTCAGTTGCTGTTTATGTTTGATAAATAAATGACGAGACCAGCCAATCAGCCCATTCGTGATCCGTTAAAAGGGTGGAGGAACTAAGAGGAAGAGGAGGAGTAAAAGGAGGAGGAAAAGAGGTGGAGAAGGACGGTTGTCGCAATTTTGTGCGATTGACTTCAAAATTATGCTGATGATGACCTCCTCCATCTCAATTCCATCATTAACATATGGGAGGAGGAGGAAAAGGTAAAGATGGAGCAATTGAAGAGGCGTAGGAGGTACGGAGGAAGGTAAGAAAAGTCGGAAAGGATAGAAGGAGGTAAAACTACTGGAAATTAATTACCAGAAATAAAGTTGCAGTATTAAAGATTCATCTATCCAATTCATTTATGTATATGGTTTGATATTTATGGTATATTCCAATGGGAACTTAGTATAATTTATAAGTGATAATTATTGTTCGTTCGGTGGTGATAAAAGCCGCTTATTTTAACTTCTATGCGCAAATCATCTCAATTATCCCAAGCATCCGATTGATTATCTTGCCTTTAAACATATGTGTATGTGTATATCTGTGTATGTGGGTGTATGTGAGTTAATGTATGTGTCGGACAAATGTCAGTTGTTGGACAAAAATTGCAGCAAATCCAATTTTCGCACTTCACTTATGTATAAGTGTGTGTGTGGGCATATATATGTGTAAATTGTTACCATTAGAAAGATTGGTAGCATGACGGATGTTTGACACATGGTGGTTGACAGTTTTGACAGCAAGAAGGATGAATAGATGAATTTGGTATCAACCGGGAAGAGGAGGAGGTGGATAAAAGTCAAGTGGACATTTTCTTGATACTCTCGGATGAATCGGAAAACCGGTTCTTATTGGTATTTGTTTGAATAGCAGTTTGATACTATGTGAATCTTGTAAAGATAATTGCACCGAAAGAATTATAGATAAAGTAAGGAGTCCACTTGTAAATGAAATGAGTAAAGGTGAATATAATCTGAGATTAACTCTTGCAATGTGAAGCAGGCATAGAGTATACGGTAAAGTGTTGACTTGTTAATACGATGCACTGAAACATCAGATAATACTCGTGAAAATGAATAGAAAATAGTTCATTTTAGTGATTTATCCTTTTTACAGAAAATCAATGATTATTTTGAATTCAATTAGGGATGTAGTATTAATGCATTCTTTTTTTTTTTTTATCAAAACATGATTAATTCGGATAACTAATTTGTCCAGGATTATTCGAATTCTAATTTTGGATTCGTTATTAATAGATGGATTAATCGGAATAGTTTTTCGGATTACGCTCTTTATCTACAAATTTTCTGTTTATTTTTATATTTTTTCTTGAGTATAATTATTTAATATTCCTTAAATTAGTTAAAAAGTAATTAAACTCATCAATGTTTTATGGATTACTGTATAATGAAAAAATGTCAAACAAAATTTCATGATTCTATGTTTCATGACTTATATTTCGAATTATTTATCCATATTTTCTTATCTAAATCAATGAATAAGATATTTAGCACTGAGAAAAAAAAAAGAAATAAAAGTCAAAAATAGGAATTCAAAACAGAAATCGAAAATTTGTTATAGAAACGATAATGTCAAAACGCAGAGCTTACAAGATAGTTTTTACATGGTTCGTTAATTGAAATTCCTCTGCATTGGTTGCAAGTCTAATGCAAAGTTTAAGAATGAGCAAAGCAACTTTTTCTGCTATTAGTATTACTTTTTTAAGACATTAAATGAATATTAAATCGATATCCGTGTTGAAATTAAATTTTTACATTAATTTTTTTTTTATACTGATTAAATACGGAAATTAAATTCTTGATATTCTCCACACATTCTTTATTAGTTACTGGTCTATCTTTCATTTACTTCGGTGGTAAATAAAAAAGTCAGTCTTTTTTGTTACTTTCTGATACATAGAAGAGATGAACGGAGAGACTTGAATCGTTGAATGGATCGCGACTCAGTCATCAATTCAATGGGACATAATTTCTCACCCAATACAGCCCAACCACCATTTTATCTCACTCCATCAAAAAAGCTGATTGGTTTATGGGAATGGTTTAAAAATTGCTTTAGAGTTGGAATAGTTGGTGGTAAAAAGATTGATTCGGAGAAATAGAGTAAGTTTAGAAAAAATTAGAAATTAAGTGAAATATTAAATTTTTGAATACGAATAGGTAGTGTTTACCGTGTAGAATAAACAATTTGAATTATTAAATGAATATAGAATATTTATAAATATCTGAACTAATTATATCTAAGTTAGTAGTTGTTGAAAATGTTACATAAATAGCGATTATAAATGACATAAGTCTAAAAAATTTTGGGAAAAGTATATGTTCCACATTTTTAACTCACGATTGATTTTTTTTATCTGACCTAAAACTTTTGATTCAATGACAAATATTATCGCAGAAATGAATTGCTGTGATCAAATGGCTTTAGGATAAACTTTGTAATATTTCCTTCCGTAGTCTTGATGAAATTAAACGAAATGATATTTTATGCCGTTTTCAGTAACTGGACATCTGCTTAAATTGAAATATAAAACAGAACATTTATTTTTAGCGATATCCTTCTTCAGAAAAAAGTTTTAAAATTGATGCATCATTGAATAATTTTAAAAAAAAAGAGATTGTGAGAGATTTGAAGGAAAAATAAAATCACCAGATCATTGAACAATCTTTTTGAAATCAATTGTCATTTCCTAAAAACCAACAATTTAAATAGATTAGTGGTTTCTACTAGAGATTAAATTTAAATCAGTATTTCTGTTATTCAATTAAATTAGATAGGTTTAATCTTAGTTGTACATTTTAACAGTTTATTTGAATCTGACTGCATCGCAATAGAAAGCAAAGCGAGAATTATTATCAGTTGTCTCATTACTAAATAACTATATTCTTTGGTCAACATTTATCATTAATTACTTGGAAATCAGTCGATATTGCGATTCTTAACATTGATTCTTTTTAAAAGTTTGCATAATTATTGATAAATTGCAAGAATG
The DNA here is from genome assembly GCA_028564675.1 of Onchocerca lupi. Lineage (NCBI taxonomy): Eukaryota > Metazoa > Nematoda > Chromadorea > Rhabditida > Onchocercidae > Onchocerca > Onchocerca lupi. The sequence continues at coordinate 28,160 of JAOVVO010000409.1, read as the reverse complement.
ATTTTAAAGAATAGATTGTAGATTTTATAATATTGTTGTATTCATTGCTATATGCATCATTCAGGTATTACTTAATAAATATATAAGTACCATTAGATCCATCTTTTGGAGTTATTCTCGCATTTCCAAACTTATTTAGGATAAATTATATTACAACAAAAATTCAATGTTAAACTTCATTTGGTCTGTCCTTCTGTCTGTCAAATTTAACACGCTACAGTGACAATGTAAATGATTTTCATAGATATGTGTGTGTGTGTGTGTAAGTGTGCATTGAACCGTCGAATTAGCGTTAATAGAGCTAATGCGGATTTTCGGGATGAAGAAGGCGGCCGACTTCCCGTAAAAAGATGTTGAAAGTGCCGCGAAAGTATCCCTCTATCCTGTCATTGCCAATTACATCCTCACAAATTTTGCAAAAAAAGAAAAATTTCTGACCTGTCAACATAAATTACTTCGCTAATTTTGCTTCCTTTTGACACCATTTTAACACTTCTGTTGATAATGCTATACTAATAACGATAGTAATTATATTAATATTGTTACTATTATCAACTACTTTCATTCCTACTACAATAATAACAACAGCAGCAACAACAACAAATATTATTACTGTTACTATTACTGCTAGTTTAAAGTAAATATAATTTTTAGAAATGAAATCTTCATGAGAATTTTGAAGTACTGTAATAGTGTGGACAGTCTTCCATTTTATATCAAAAGAAATTCCACACTAAAATATAAAATTATATTATTCGCTTATTTATTTTATCAGAAAAAATGCGAGAGAGATTCTTGAAAAAATATCGTAATATTTGTAACATTACTAACAACGATTACTTACATATTCACGTGGAACTATGTTAATGTAATACAACGCACTTCTTCTCATACACTATATTATATGATGAGTCGTATTAATAATGATCTTTCACAGTTTTTCATTCCTTTATATTGAAATTTGCCGCAAATAACGGTGTTAAAAAGATCATTAGTTAAATTGTTAAATGAATTGTGGCAGCTGTTAGATGAAAAGCTCTTTTACTCATTTGCGCATAATTGCTGTTTTGCCTGAACTTTTGCCCTTTCATACTGTTGTCATTTTCTTTCTATTTTCTGTCCAAGTAATATGCAACATTTCGCTCAGTAAAATCCTTGAATTTTCAAAATTATTTGCTTAAATAGGAAAATTATTATATTAGTTGCTAAAGTAGGAAATGATTCTTTTTTTTTTTTTTTTTTTTTTTTTTTTTTTTTGTATCTGATTATCTTATTCAATTATCAGAAATCATTTAATTAATCCAATATCGAAATAATTAAACTTTTCAAAATATCATACTTTATTTCACCAATTTAATATGTATTTCATTTCGATTCATATAAACCATGTAGTTGTTGGATAAAAAGCAATGAAAATTTCCAATATCCAATAGAATATAGTATTATATTCATCTTATTGAAATTCGCTAGAAAGCATCTCAGACTACTCTATTCTCTACGGGAATAGGTTATACTTCACTGTACTTTAATATTTAATTGCTTTTTAATCACTTTGTTTAATTATTCCTTTAATCCTTCAAATTGATGTTATTCAAACATAGGCACTGTTGTTTCACTGATAAGAAAGAGAATTAAACAATATATTTCAAGCATCTTTTCAGTCCGCTACTATTTTTTCTTCTACTGAGGAGCCATTGTTATGTGATGCAATTCTTACCGTACGATGGATTCAAGCTTGTTCTACCGGTGACCTACAAACAGTTGGTAATCTTGTAAAAGAAAAGGTTAGGAGGATTTTTATCTATTAGCTTGATAAATTAAAAGAAAAAAGTCTTGGAAAGTATGTGTATTTCCTAAAATTTAAAATCTAATTATTTTCAAAATTTGAGAAAACTTTTTTTAATGGAAGAAATTGAAACATGCTGCGGTACATACAACGGGATAAAACGTATATTATTCTATCCCACATTCCTTTTATATAAATCTTTCCGTCGCAAGCATCATCATTTCCCGGTTATCTTCAGATCAATTTTTAATTATTTTAATTTCAGTTTGAAATTTCAGTATTAATCTAAAATTTTTCTAATTAAATTCTGCCGAAATGTATAATCGAATAATTCTTAAGCCTTATCTAATCTCATATGCACCGGCAATAAATCATGGCTTCAGTGGATTACATTATGCTGCCAAAGATGGCCACAACGCTGTGGTACGATTTTTAGTTATGAATGGTGCTGATGTCAATCTTCGAACTGTAAGCAAACTTTCAAATATTTCCAAATCTTTTAAAAGTTTCAAAAAAAAAATCCATATTGATCCATTTTGAAAATCTTTTCCGTTGACCGAACTGAAATTGTTCTAAAACATTGCAAAGACCATTCTCGGATTGCTAAGTTATTATCTTATGTAACAGTTATAGTTTTTCTAAGACTGATTGTAGACTGACATTTATGAATATATTGTCTCCATCATGACCTTTTTATATAGATTTTTATACCTCCTAACTTCTGTTCTTCCTAACATTTATATTGGTTATCATTTCTTTCTGCTACTAATTCTGGATATTACCTACTTACCAATGCTGAAAAGTTGAACTTTTACATTTATGTTTAATTTGATGAAGAATTATTCAAATTTATTATCATTTTAAACTCATTAACGTTGTCTTTTTTTTTTCAGGCTGTAAGTTATTTCTTTTTTTTTTTTTTGGATTTCCATGAATACTTTTGACAAAGTACGATAAATTTGAAACGAGAAAAATAAGGCATTTAGAGTGGTTATACGCCCCTACATCTTGCTGCCATCGGTAAACAGCTCGAAATCATTTCCATTTTACTACGAGATTGTGGTGAGTGTGTTGCCGAGCAGTAATGCTCACCAATTTCCTTTCTTATTTATTTACTTACTTACACATTAACTTATTTTCTTACTTATCATTTCTATTACCTTTCTATTGACTTTAACTGCTTGATTTAAAACATTAAATACGAAAAATTATGTGAAAAGAAATTTTTGAAAAAATTGATGAGAATTATAATATTGTAGAAGTGTCAATTTTAATAACTCTAATCATTTAAATCCTTATTTTTTTCAGGTGCAGATGCATCAATTGAAGATTATTCCGGGAATACTTATCAATATTATCTAATACAAGAACAAGGTAAATAATTATGCCAAATTTTATCATCATCTTGCGATATGTTTGACTCAATTGATTTCATAAGTACCATCAGTAGAAACAGTGGTAATACTTTAAGTTATAAAATTCAATAAATAATGTATTGAAATCAGCTTTATTTCGGATTCCATTTCTAGTTCACCATTAGTAAATTTCAACATCAACTTCTATCAAAGTCTTGTGATTTTCTATTTGTCTTTTTTTTTTTTCAAGAATTGAACATTCTAATGTTTCGCCTAAGAATAAAATAAAATCAAAATTTATTAGAATTAAAGAAGAAATACTTCTTTTTTTTTCTGAACGAACGAATACTTTACTGAGTAAATTTTTAGCAAGGACATTAGTGAAATGTTTGAGATTTGAATTTTTTTTTTTCCTTTTGTAAAGAAAAAAAAAATAAAGATGTTTGTACTAAATTCAGTGTCATGAAGATATATTGAACCATATGGTTTTATGATGTGATGATCGGTAGTCATAAGTCTAGTAGGAGGATCCATCATCTATTCGTGATTTAGAATGATCGTTCGAATATGTTGATTTTTCGCAATCAATCAAGGGGCCATCTTTTTTTTTTTTTTTTAATTGAAGGACCGCGATAATCTTCCTACTTCAAACTTAATATATGCATCAGTTTTTTTTTCATAATTTTTAAACTCAATGATTTGCCACAATAATGATTTCTTTATTTTTTCCACATTTTTACAAAGTTTTGTTATATATGTATGTATAAACTAATCATTTTCATTTTTTTCCAGTAAATTTATGTTGAGTAGCAATGTAAAGCTCTTTCCTTTTTTTTTTTTTTTTTTTTTTAGCAATGTCAATTTCAAAACTTTACATTACTTACACATTTTCATATACTTTCATCAGCGAAGAAGGAAAAAATTTGCACTGTTTGATTATTGTATGTATATTTATCATCAATATTCACTAAGTTTAATGTAATCATTTGTATTTCTGCATGTCATATTTAAAAGCTTCCGCTTTTTTATTTTTTCCTTTTTTCAGTTCTTGTTTTTTTTTTTCTGATTTCAACAATACTTTCATCTAATTACGGTAGCATAACATTGATTAAATATGGGCCAATAGGATCTCGGAAAAGTTTGATAAAGTAGATGGAGCACATTTTGAAAAGTCATTCATCCTCTTTTATATATTTTTTTAATTTCACTAATAACCTTATCAAGTTGGGTAAGTTGAATATTGCATTAAATGGCTTCAGAATGTGTCCATACTTCATTGCACTCAACCTTCGTTTATGCATCTGCGCGGAATGACTTCCCGGTATTTTCTGTAGTTACAGTAATGGTTTTTTTCTCACTCAAAATTCGTCAAAGCAATTGTTATATTTTATTTGTGAACTTCGTCGCTGTGACGAATAAAGTTGCTTTTTATTAGAATTGGATGACGTTTATGAATTCATCAATCAAAAGCAGTAGTCATATTTAGCACTGTTGTGTCTAGAATTCATTTTTAAATTTCCATTACTTTTACTCTAATTTTGGCTGTCATTTTTGATATTCACACAAATATTTGATTGACTGCTTCATTTTGACAGAACTTGACGATTTCCTAGCTTTTTTTTTAGTTCAGATTTGGCATTTCCATATCTTAGTCCATTTTGTAGTTAAATGAAACCATTATGATGGATTCATTGTCTAAATGGATGATTAATTATGAACAGTTTCAAAAGTAGTGGTACGAAGATTTTATTAAGAAAAAGATTGTCGGGAACAAGTTAAACTTTGCTATCCTAAATTTTAAATCTGTTCCGTATCCTTTATATTATTCTGATCCACAATTTCATATTTCGGCATAATTAATTTAAAAAAATTCAAAACAAAATTTCCTTTTTAAAGGAATATGTGTTTTGTTGATATTCATAACAAACTTAAAAAAGAACAAGATTTTTTCGATATTAAGTCGTCTATAAATACTATGATTTTTTCAACATAAATTTTGCTGAAAAGTTTTTGTTGGTTTTTTTTTTTCATTAGAATGTTTATAATTAAGGCTTTAATATTTTATTGCAGCAGAAAAATATAAATAATTGAAAAAAGCAATCAAATAGATGTATAGCCATTCGATATATTTAAGATATAAATCAGAAATTAAGTCGCTTCATATGTTTTTAAAATGAATAGCGACACTACTTTTTTAACTACTTTTTCATTTAAGAAATAAACACGAATTCATTTGCAGGAATTAATCGTAATCGAATCAAAAATGAAAATATAATTCGTAACAATAAATATGAATCGCAGCAAAATGATGTATCATCTGCAGTCGAGATGACACAATTCCCACGTCTAAAATCTTTTAGGAAAGCGGTTCATGGACGAATGCGCTTTTTTACTGGTTACTTTTCAGTATTTTAAAGATTATGAAAAAAGGCTAAATATAAGTTTAAAATTTATTTTGTCCTAATAGAAGTTTAAAATTTTTAAGTTCAAAAAATCATTGATATATATATATAAGCGCACGAAATGTTAGATTTTACTGTTTGACGATGAGTTAATAATGTAGCAGATGCATGTTCAAGGTGTTGTTTACGTCAATACCTGCATCGTTATTTCTAATGAATCATTTCCTTGCAAATTTTATGGAGGAAGTGAGTTACACCTAGTTGTTGCTTTCCAATAGATTATGTTTTATAAAGCTTCTCATACTACCGTATCCGTGTGGAATTTTCACTATAATTCTTTTCTTTTGAGGGTAAGGAAAGAGAATTGAAGTATTTGGGGTGATGTCGAAAAATATTAGGATTAACAGAATAATACTAATAATTGAAATCTAGTTAATTAATTATACACGATATTTCAAATTTTAATGGTATAATTTAAATTAAATCTCAGTCTAAAATTGAAACATAGCCTTATCAAGCTTTATTTTCATTTTCAGATAAATAACTGTAATGATTGACTTGAAATATCGCACACAATCAATTGTAATGTTACCTCTATGGTCTGTATCTCTTGCGTTTGTATTCTTCCTATGTAAACAACAACACTAACAACTTGCCGCTTAGAATTTATTTGTGATAGTTTCTCGAGCAAGCGGAATGCTTTCGGATTCCGATGACCCGTAAATGCTCGATTTGAGTGATTTTTACGAGAACAGTCAATCATTCACAAGCTGAATTGGGTAAATTGGACGTTTGCTAAGCCAAATAAAAGGATGGAAGAAGAGAAGGTTTATGTACCTCCTCATTTTGCGATTAGCAATAGCATGAAAACAGTTTGCATCTTCTTTTGTCCACCTTATCCTTCACTAAATCATCATCACCCACCACTTGTCACATCATAATCTGCCTACCCTTTGCCCTTTTATAGTACTGTCAAATCAACTAACTATGGTTCTTAATCTTCAATCAAGTAATGTCCTGCAGAAGTATCATTTCATACTGATCATTTATTTTCTCTTTTAGCAAGAAGAAAAACATCTTAAAATATTAAACAAAAATTCAACCTAAATCTATTTTCTATAAAAATTCATTACAGTCTTATTTATTTTTTCGCAATATTCACAGATTTTCTTTTTATTTTTTTCAAAAAGTGAAATTATTGAAAATCAAAAAAGAAGAAATTTTTTATTTTTTCATTTTTTGGTAAAATAAGGTCAAGAATTGGTTCAATCATTTAAAAAGCAAGGATTATTTCCTGGAATATCACAAAATAGAATTATTAGTTGAATTTAAATTTTGAGAAATTCTTTATAATTAATAATGATGAAAATTTGTAGTTTTATTCATTTCAAGTGAAATTTTTTCCAAAAAAAAAAAAGAAAAAAAAGGAAAGAAAAAAATTGCAATTTTGGCAGTTATTCGATTCAGATTAAAATTCCGGAAATTTTATTGACTTAAACATTTTATTTAACTTTCTCACCTGCAATCGTTTTATCTTAATACGGTACACATTTGTTTGACACACATATATATATATATATATCTGCAAACAAGTACAAGGAGCAATTGAATAATGCGCAACAATATCTTCCTATTTCAACTTCATTAACTCTCATTTATATCATTTTCCCCTTCTCATCAGCTATCCAGTAATTATCCAAAAAAGCAGTTAAAGAGGTCGGTTAGCTTTTTTTTGTCCAACGATAGTTATTATTATGGCTATGATTATGGTATATTACTTGCAATATTGAATCAACTATCATTTTCACCTGTTTGTTAACCACTTCAATAGATTTTTAGATGCAGATTTACCAATCCTTCAAACTGTTGCATCCTTTCTACTGTCCTTTGACCTTTTCCCTTTTTTCTTTTGCATAAATGGATAAATAGGGAAAATGAAAGAGCTTTTTTTTCTTCATGATCTTTTTTCGCTAAAAAAGAAAATTTAGTTTGAAACTTCAAAATTTTCCTTTTAAAATTTGAATTTTTTAAATTTTGCAATTCATCATTTCTTATGTTTTATATAAATATCTTTGTATTTTAGAACATCTTTTCTACTATATTACTTATTTCCTATACAGTATTTTTTTTCACCGTATGATTCCTCAAGATTGTTATTTCATGCTTTTTTGCTCAGTATGCATTGTAGCTTTTGGTTTGAATAAAATTTTTTTTTAAGTAAAAAAAAATGAAAACATTCCAAATTCACCAGATCAAGCACTGTTAGTTTTCAAAATTTCATCGCATCTCAGATTTTAATTCTTTTCTCTTACAACTTTGGCCTTAATTTTTTCTTGTTCAATTGTCTGCATTTTATCTTAACTTTTGTTTATTTCCAGTACATTTGCTTCAGATTACACTTACTTAAATCAAAATATCAAAATCTTTTCAGTACTTCTGCGACTTGTTTTTGATTCCTTCTGGTTACGGTAAGTTAAAATTTTACTTCAATTTCCTTTTCTTTCTAATTACTATCTTTGTATCATTTGCATGATTTGCATATTTTCTCAGTCTTTTCAACATTGATCTCCGCATTTTGATAATGGAAATTTGTTATATATTTCCATTAAAGCATGAATTGTATGTCTAAAACTTCAATAACTTTCAAAGTTTAATGTTTCGTATAATATATGTACTATTGAAAAGAAATTCAAATTGGGAGAAATACTTAAATTCGATACGTATATTTAATTTGATAACTAATTCGATAAGTATTTATGCTTTCTTTTCATATTCATTTCAAATAATGACTGAATTGACCTTTCCTACGTTTCGTGTTTTAAATAATCCTTACATTGAACAAAATTTGCATAAATTTCATTAATGTATTCCCAACTGAATTTCTAAATCATCCTCTTTTAATGATCTTCACATGCACTTCATTTCATTTCATTCGGGGATCATTCCCAATCTCATAATTAGACTCTTTGACAGCAAACTATTATTGAATGAATTGTTGGTTGGTTGATCTGATAGAGAAATGTCTTTTTTTTTTCTTGTTTAATTTTCAAAAACATATAAAAAAAAAAAAATCATGAAATTTTGACTGTGCATTTTAATCTTAAATTATTCCGAGAAATTGAATTATTGGTAGTAACAATTTACCAAATAGGAATAGCTTTCAGATAATCGGAAAATGCTCTGTAAGTGATGATAATGTTGTTCATTATATTGATTGCAAAACTATTTAAATATTTCTGTTCATAAAAATTATAAATAAGTGGAAGTAATTGGTTCAGATAGGATCATATGGTGTGAGGAAAAAGTATTACGTTAAAGGTTGGTGAACTTTTTTCAAAATTTAGAAAAATGAGTCAGGTGTTAGTTTAAAAAAAACTTTCCAATTTTTTATTTAAAATTTCGTAACTGTCAGAGTAGTGAAGAAAGCAAGTAATACTAAAAGCCGTTCAGCTAAGTTTGAACATTTGTAGAGAGTTTGGTGATTATTTTTTGAGATAAGAGATTCAAACTGGCTGCAATTGCCGTTTTTACTTCCTCTGTAGGAAAAAAAGAGCGATCCATTTAGCTGATAAAGTGTTTTGGATTTCTTTTTCTCTTCTTTAATAAAAAAAAAAAAAAAGAAAAAAATTTTTTTTTCGCAAATCTAAGTTTGGTAATTCTTAAAATTTTCTTATAATTATTCCCATTTTATCTTTTAATATAAAAATATCGATAAAGATTCACCTTTTGCACTGAAAATGATATATTATTGATTTGTTGACAATCCGATTGATCAAATCGAGATAGAATCATCTTCAATCATTAGAATAAATCGAACGAATTCTTCATTACTTTGCAACTTTTTGAACTTACGAATGAACAGTAAAATGTCACCTATTTTGTCATCTAATTCTCATCCTTCTAGATCCCATGTGTTATATTTATGTTCCGATTTCAAGACATTCATCATTGGTGTGTTCATATAAACAAAACATTTGATCGAATTACCGTAACTGCTAGAAGGATGAATAAGCAAAATCATTTGTTTTTCAAGACATTTAAATTTTTCATTTTCTTATTGAATTTCTAATAATTAATGGCATTGTTTTTCGCACATTTTCGACCGTATAACTGCTGTTATTTTCCGGGAAAAAAATGAGATAATTAATTGGATGAACAGTGAAAGAAGCAAGCAAACATGCTCCAAATTATTTTAAATTTAGAAATGAAAAATTGCAATAAAAAAAAAATTAGGAAAACAAACAACTGTTGCTATCTTACTTTCATCATTTATCAATTATCAATTATCAGTTAAGCTAATATAAAATAAACTTTAATAAATTGAACTATCAATCATACATTTATTATTCAATCAAGAATATAATCAGTCGTTTGTTAAAACAAGACATATAATCAATCATTTATTTGATGATCTTAATTGATTTGAAATTTTTGGTCTAAAAAATTCGAAAAGAGCATAAATAAATAGGTTAAAAAGTTGATAGAAAAATTAATATTTAAAATGATACGAAGAAGTTTAAACAACTAAAAAATGAACTATATTAATTTTTTTAAGATTTTACAATAATTGCATCTTTAAAATTCTTGTATACTTTTATTATATTTCTCTCATTCATGTCATATGATACATTCAATCCTTTTCTAATAATTAGTTCATTTTTAATCTATTTCAAATAGATCAAAATTTTTCTTTCATTTTAATTTTCCAAATAATTTCAATGTTTGAAAAGTATGTATTTATAAAAACATGAAGAACTGGAATTACTTTTTATGAAATCATTTATGATTTGTTTCCACTTCACTTTTTTCTTTATCAATCGATATGCCCTTTGTTTTACTTTTTTTTTTTTTTTTTTTGCTTTTGCTTTTGAAAAGTGTTAATTGAAAAATCCAACATAGACATACTGGAATATATAATTGGTTCTGTAAAGGTGAAATGGTTAGTCATTTTGGGATAATGATATGGTACAATTGGTATAATAATAATTGCTACGGAAAAGAATGGAAATGGAAAAGGTCGGCATTAATCAAAAGATAAAAGAGGCAAAATATGGTATGAATAGAAGAGGTGGATGTGATAGAATAGATGAAAAATGGATAAAACGTTCATATCAACTAAAATAAACCATGGATATATTGATTAAATTCAATCTGATAAATATTAATCCATTATCATTTCATTTTGCTGATACTATACGGTCTTAAGTAATAATAATAATAGACAATAAATGATGATTTGGATTCTTTCAGTAATCAGATATATTCATTAAAATACGATATTTATATAATAATGGTAATAGTTGAAAGTAATAATTTCTTGGCATAGTAGTAAAGAAATTAGAAAAATATTATTTTCTGGCGAATAATTTGAATATCGGGAAAAAATAGGAATATATGGTGAAAAAAAAAAAGTTTGAGATTAAAGTTTGTATAATGTTAACTACTATAATGACTACATATAATCAGATATTTTTTGGTGAATAATTTGAATCCTAGAAATAGAAAAAAAAAAAGAACAGTTTGAGATTGAAATTTGTGTAACTTTTACTATTACAACAATCATATACCACATAAATATCGTATTTTAATGGATATGATGGTGATCATCACATACAAGTGTATATATGTAAATAGATGATGAACCAATTACATTCATAGATAACAATTGATTTGAACATCAACAACAATGCATTGAAAGAAGGATATCAAATATGATTTTTCCATTAAATGATGAATGGCAAATAGGCATATTTCAGACTTCTGTCACATTGTTGTCACTTTCCATGGAAAATGAATCGAACGCAGCAAGTTAAGATGGATTGTATTGATTAGTTTATACCTTTTACATATTAATGGTACAATATATTTATTTGAAATGTGACATTTGTTAAAAATGGTCGATTGATTTGGTAATTTTAGAAATTCGATTAAATTATAGAAATTTGGAAAGAAATGAAATGAAAAGAAAAAAATTAATGAAAACAATGTTAATTTTTTTTTTTCTTCTCAGGGAACGATGAAACTTTTAAATAGAATTAATAATGAGTTTTTTCTTTTTTTTTTTTCAATAATATATTTTTATTTCCCATTTATTAATATTCTCTCAACTTTTCTCTTTCTCGATAGACAAATAGTGTTATTTTTTGTATAAATTAAATTATGTCTATCTTAGAATAAATAAGAAATTTATTTCTTTATATTAATAGTTTTATTTGAAATATTTCATTTTAAGAAAGGTTGATAATAAAAGTGAAGAATTTATTGAAATATTTCAGCTAATCGAATGTTACATGTGATATCATTATTATCATTATCATTAGTAATATTGTTAATATTATTAGCAGTAGCAGTACGGGAAGTGCAATTTAAAAAAAGATTTTTGCTTTACGGGGAAATGTGACAAGTGAATGGCACTTGAAATGATTTAACTATTTACCATTCTTCTCCTGGATCATCTTTTCGGCCAATTGTCACCCTTTTTAACCTTCATCTCTTGTTTATACTTACTAATTGTCAAACAATCTGATATCCATTTAATGATCTTTTTATCTCTCTGAAAGAATGAAGAGATATCTTCTTGTCTCACATATTAAACAATCCGGGATTGATTGAATTTTGAATAAAACTTAAGTTAACATTGCTGTTTATTTAGCATTTCTTTTTGAGATTTTATCTAAACAATATTTGGCTTCTTTACCGAGCAACCGTAACTCTTGAAGAGAAATAATCCATCGTCTTTTAATCACAAATATCCCTTCTCAATTGAACAATATTTATTATTGCAAGATATATTTTGATTTGACGATCATTAACGGGATTTTATGATAAATGAAATGCCTTCAAGGCTTTTCGAAAGAGAAAGAAAAAGAGAGAGAGAAAGAGAGAATGAAAGGACTACAGTATGCTACACGATCTATTTGTAATGTTGATTTCATTCTTTTATTTTGTCCATACGGTAATTTGTTCTACGAAAAAATTATCCTCATTCGACAATATATCTCAATTTTCAACATTTAATTGTCCAACAATTTGATATTTTTTTATGATGACCAAATTACTGTCTATTTTTTTCTTTTTCTAATATTGAATTTAGATACTATATTTCATCAATTTCTTAACTAATTTTTATTTTTTGAAATTCTATTTTCATTGCTTTTTTTTTTTTTTGACAATACTAAAAGTAAATGAAACGAATATTTAACAAAAAAGGAGAGAAAAAAAAAAAAAAGAATGACAATCATTAAAAAAAGAAATGCTCATTTTTCTTATATGTTAAAACAAAGAATAATAAATTTTACTTTTGGTTAACAAATAAATAACTGAAAAAAAAAAAACAAGAAATAAACAAATAAATGGAAAAAAAGAGAAAAAAAAAAAGGAAAAAGAACGAAGGAAAGAAGGAGAAAAAAACAGTACGAACAACAATGCTTAATTCAAATAATGCATATATTCATTCATATAAATTTTATTTTCAATGCTTAATGGTAGTGGACAGAAGAAAAAGTAAATAAAAAAAAAAGAAAAAAGGAAGAAAGAATTTTTTTTTTTTCATCTTTGGAGGTCTAAAATATTCCTCTTCATTTTTTTTTTTTTTTTTCTTCCATTTTTCATCTTTTTTTTTTTCTTTTACGATCGGATTTCATTTCCCGCTGATTACATAAAATACATTATTAGTTGATGATGATGATGATAATGATAATGATTGGTGATGATGAGTGTGATGATAATGATGATGATATAAATCAACAGAAATAGTTAAGTAATAATTCATTGGAAAAATACGATCGATTTTCGATCGCTCAATGCTTTTTCATCATTCATTTTATTGCCATATGTTTTGCTGTTCTAGTAGTTTCATCGCATTTAATTAAAATGGAAATTGAACAATTCAAATCATTCATCATCAACATCTGTTAAACATTTAACTATTAGTAGAGCTGTTGTATTATAGAGAAAAAGAAAAAAAAAAAACCACAAATTTTGATTAAAGTTTGAAATTTGTTGTTAAAATATTATTTTGGAATTCATTGAAATAAAGATGAAAATCGACTGACATAAATCGTTAAGGTTTAAATTTCAAGTTTTCAGAAATAGAAAATCTCACAATTGAAATAAATATTTGTCAAAACAATCAAGTTTTCAAGTTTTTGAAAAAGGTTAGCAAAATTCAAAAATTGAAATCTAAGAGAGAAATTGCTGAAGAGATAATGACAAAATTTAAATTTCAATATAAAAATGTTCATAGCAAAAATTTCTATTTATTTTAAATTGTGAAAAAATGAGTAGAATAATTTCATGAGTAAAAAAACAGTCAATTATTGACGGTTACCAGTTTAAAAAATGATTTAAAATTACTTAGGGCCACGGAAAGTTTGCTAAAATTCAAATTGAACTTAAAACTAAAACTGGAATTGTTTACAAAATTCATTATTAAAAAATAAATAAATTATTATATGGCCAAAAAGTTAACAATACATAAAATTTTTCCAATCATATCCAATTATAGCTATTATTCAACCTCGAATATATCATTTTCTTCCATTCAGCTACTTTTCCATTTCGAATTATCTTTATCTTTCTCTGCTTATATGAAATGAAATAATGAAAATATTTAAATTAAATTATTGATTTATCATTATCGATAAAAATATTATAGCATCATATAGTGGAGAAAATGAGAAATTATTGGGGAAATGATTTTATAGCCATCGTTGTTGTTGTTATTGTTGTTGTTCATAATGTAAACAAGGCGGAATGGGAATAGTTACCATATGGTAAGTAGTAGTTTAGTTTGATATTATATTCATACGACATTGGACATCTTCTTGAAGCCATCATCATCATTATTATTATCCATTATCATCAATATTATCATTGTCATCATCATCATTATTATTTGAAAGCATGGAAAATATATTGCAAAGATAGAGGAAAAGTGTGTCAGGATATTGCTGTCAACCCTTAGACATATTCTTGAAACAATCATCATCATTATTATTATCACTATCATCATTATCATCATCATTGAAAAATACAATATAAAGTAATGGAAGTGTATTAGGATATTGCTGTCAACACTTGTTCCTGGGAAAATATTGACCAAAATATGATTATTGTTCATATTTGATGACAATTTCCAGAATAATAAAAGCGATAGGATATATTTGGGGACAAGAAAGATAATTTCGAAAGTTATTGAAATATAACTATATGTATGATTGATTTTAATTCAGTTCATTTGAATTTAAAAAAAAATAAAAAAAATAAGAAATCATATAAACTCATCTCACATCATCTATAAATGACCATTTCAGATTTACCACCTGTTTTTACATAAATTTTAATTAAATTTCAATCAGAATTTTAGTCCAAATTGAAATTCACTTGAACATAAAATGTTAAAAAAGAAGAAAAAACAAGAAATCATGAGAATTCATAATTGTTTTAATTAAGTTTTTGTCCAAACTAAATGGTTAATCACGTTACGTACACGTACATGTTTCAGTAATTTTACGAGATTGGGCAATAATCCTTTCCGGTTTTCCGGAAATATAGTTCATTTTGGATAATTCCTTTTCAGATGTATTAATACATCTCGATGATATTACTATTTAGGATTATATGAAGATATTTTGGAGAGAAAAAATTCTCTTATTGATTCCTATGATAACTTTTTTTTTTGTCATACTGATGGCATATTCCCAGTAAAAATTTCAAATTTAGATTAATTAATTTAAGTTTTAAATTTTTGAACCAGCAATTTCAAATCGATTATTATGATTGTTACACAATGTCCATGTTTTGAAATTATTATTTTCAATAATAAAAAAAAAAAAAAAAAAAGAGAAAACGAATTGCAGTTAATTGAAATGGCAGATAAGAAATTCACATCGTTTGATCGCTCAATTACCCGGTAATAATTCATGATTGCATAATTCAAATTAGTTAATTAATTCGATTACTATAAAAGATTTCGAACTTTTTGGCAAAAAAATTTACTATCATATCATTTTAGTTCCAAATAACCACTGTGAATATGCTTATGCTTTGATGATTATAATAAAACATAAATTTTTAAAGTAATTCACTAAAAATCAAAATCAAAAAAAGAAGAGAAAGAACAAAAAAAAAAAAAAAAAGAATTATCAAATCAAAAAAAAAAAAAGGAATTTGTATTAAAAAAAAGATTTTTGAAATTTTCTCTTCATCCTTTTTACTGCTTCGTTTATTTTCATGAACATTCATCATTGAATTTTTAATTTGAATACTAAATTATCTTTTTCTCGTTGACTTAATTTGACTTTTTCATTTGTTATCTATTTTTATCGTAAAATTCATGCTATCTATTGCTGAAAGAAGAAGAAAACAAAAAAAAAAAAAGTTCGATTATGCAATATACCTGTCTTGTGTAATTTTATCAAATCATAAATTTAACATAATGATTAAATGAAGTACTAAAAATGCATTTTTTTTTTTTTGTTAATTTAATTTTGCTTATCTTTTTTTCTTTCGAAATTTCTTCATTCATTTTAATCATTCTAAAATCTTACCAGTATTAAATTTTATCTGTAAAAATTGATTAAATAATGATAGTAGCGTTTGATTTACGAATGATTCTGATCAATTATCTTTATAAGATAATTAATCAGTGTCACAGCAAATGATACATTAATGTCTCTGAATTTTAGTTGAAACAATTTTTGATGGATAATATATGTATGCAATTAGTAATTCTTCTTCTCTTTTTTTTTTCCTTTTTTTTCATTCTCTTTCATTATTTTTGTCAACACAGTATGACAGAAAAAAAAAGGGAAGAAAGATTTTGTTTTAAAGATTGTTTAAATTGATAAAAATTTTGTTTGTCACCTCAATTTGATGCCTAATATGTGTGAAACGAGTTTACCTGGTTATAATCATAGGTATTAATTGCGTTAATGATCAAGATAAGACAATAAATTAATTGAGTTTCTTTTTTTTTTTCCTCCTCTAAAATTATGGAAGGTTAATTATTATACGCGCGAACTTCTATATTCTAAACTCGTTTTTACTTTAACAATTAAATTAATTTCGTCTATTCGAAATGAAATGAAAGAATCCCGCAATTTAAATTTTGAAATGAAAAAAAAAAAATAATTATTTGCTTTTAAATTTTTCAAATTAGAAAATTGTAAAAATAACTCATTCATCAATATATGATATGATATCATTGTTTTATCAAGCTATTAATCAGTTCTAAGATATTGTAAGTGTAATGAAAAAAATATCACGAAATAGTTCAGTAAATAAGAAATGATAGGAGCCATTATCAATTGATCTGTTTAAATCATATCAATGGAATATTATTGATTAAATAAGAAGTGATAAGAGTTATCATTAATTGATCTGTTGAAATCATATCAGTGAAATATTATTTGAAAATGAAATTGCAAAATTATGGAGATTTCTGGCGATAAATATGATGATATGATCGAATAACGCAAATGTTCACATATCAATCATATTCACAACTCAGTGGCTTTCCTTCCGTAGACGGCAAACTTCATTTGCCTCAATTGTTACAACAATATTTTAACAAAATGCTCAAAAGTCTGTCATCATTTGTCACCAACTTATCTTATTGATAACTATTATCAAGTAACACAAGCAATCATGTCATCATTATCACTATCATCATCATCATCATCATCATCATTATTATCATTGTCATAAATCTGTCGATTGATAATAAAATGTTTATTTTAAAATTGATGATAAAGCTATTCGATGCTTCGAGAACAGTTGTTGCTATGTATAAATTTAATACGACCATTAACTGAAAAATAATAGTTAATGAGAGATAAATTAGGGATTTTATTAATAATTTATAGTCTTTAATTAATTGGGAATTATTCACACTGAATTTGTTAAATTTTAATTTTGACAATAATTTAAATTTAAATTGATTTTTGATTTGTATACTTAATTATTGTAAAATTTAAAAATTTTGAAAAAAAAAGGGTTATTTTATAATATTTGCATTGTTTTGCCATATTTTTCATTTTTTCTTTTTGTATTTTGAAAAGTTAATATTATACTAATTTTTGAATATAAATTAAATCGAAAATTTGCGGAATATTTCGATGAAATCAATACTGCAAACGTGATAAAAATGTCGATTGATTTATGATTTTCAATAAAATGACAAAAAAAAGAAATCGAATAATCGAAAAACGAATCATCGATTTAAATGATTAGCTAACCAAATAGAACAATGACATTTTTTGCTCATTTTGCATTTGATTAGCTGTTGATCAAAGGCGATTATCATCTTGTCACTTTCAAAGGCGACAATCCAATCTAATCTGTTTTGATGGATAGAATTTGATTCGTTTTGATGTTGCTGATGAAGAGAACATCAAATTTGCATATAAATTAGCTATCGTTCAAAACTGATATGATTGGGTTTTAGGACACCCGAAAAATTGGATATTTAATGTGACATTCATCAACAATGATTAACGAGCAAATTTGCATATTTAAATTCTACAAATTCGCAAAAATACGATTCAAATAAAATATTTCGCAAAAATTGAAAATTATCAAAAAAAAAAAAATCTATCAAGCTTAAAAATTATTTATTCTTAATATCTTGCAATATCACTAATATTCTTGCATATGATCAATTTTAATCCAATTGTTAAGTTATTTATCGAGCATAATATCAATCGATTTTTATTCTTTAATTTTTCTGAATAAAAAATTGTATAAAAAAGTCAACTGTAGACATATTTTAATAATTTACTGAAAAATATTCCATTCTTTCAATTCGTTTTTCAATTAAAAATATGGTAGTGGGATAGCTTTGGAAATGCAAAAAATTTTTGATTTGTGATTTAAATTTTGTAATATAAACATTGATTCGTAATATAAACATATAAATGAAACGAACTTGATTTTTTTTTTTCTGGAACAATCTATCTATTTTCTTATCTATTTGCATCTTGGAACATCAATTATAATTTAAATTTCAAATTTAAATCTATTTGACATATGCTGAGCCGCAATAAAAATGTATATATATTTCGTAGACCTGTTTTCTCTTTTATTTTCTTTTTTCTCTTTTTTTTTTTCTCATTTTTTTGATAAATCTTCTTCTATCATTTTCAGCAAAAAAATTTGGATGTCATCAAATTCTTTTTCAATATTAATGATTCAAGGACATTATCAATCAATTTCGATTTCAATTTCGATTATCATCCAGCCGAACCAAACCAACCTTAAATAGCCTTGGAAATAGACATATCAAAAAAAAAAAAATGAGTTTTTTTTAAAAGAAACTTTCTCAAAAAAAAGTTGAAATTTTTGGGATTTAAATTAGCGCGGGAAACAAAAAGATGATAGTAAAATGAAAAAAAGTGACACAATTTTATCTTTCAATTGATTTTAATTTTGTTTTCAAAATAAATGAAACTTTTTTCTTCTGCTTTGTTAATTTTACCCTTCTCTCTCTCTCTTTCCCTGTATTTTTCTCTTTTTTTACCTTTCTTTTCTTTCGGATATCTTCTTCATGACAAATAGATCAGCTATTATTTATAGTTAATTTAATTAAATGACGCTAAACGAACTGATAAAAATCAATTGATAAGACAAATTAGATGAACTGTCACTCTTGCAAAGTGACAACTTCGTTCCATTTCTTAATCGTTTTTCAGCTATCTATTTGCCAAAATAAAATTGTAAATCTAAATAAACGATGGAACAATAATTGCGCAAAAATTTTCATGAAATTCTTTCTTCAAGTTTGGTCAAATTCTTTTTTTTTTCCCCACTTTGTCTTTCATCCTTGGCTCTTTTTCATTCTTGGCTATTTAAATTGTGTTGAATTGATAATGATGATAGAAAAAGATAACTTCATTTTAATTTAAATTTTAAGCATTTTAATATTTGTCGAAATGATATCAAAGAATTCAAACATTGAAATATTGAATAACCAAGTTAATTAATTAAGTAAATTAATTAAAGATTATTTTATTGGCGATATATCGAGTGGTTTAAACAAGTGAACAATTAAAATACTGAAATATAATAAATCATTGAAATAATATTGTATAATTTCAAAATTCATCATTGTCATTCAGGATAAAATTTTTCAATCCATTCCAAGTTTCAGATTTCTTCTCTATTGGAGTTTGTTTTTTCAACATTTCAAAGTTTCAGCATGATTGAATTAAGAGACAAATGAGATAGACAAATCGATGTTGCAAACATGCAAACAAGAAATGAAAAACAGAAACTCTTTTCTTCTGAATAATTAAAGGAAATTGAATTTTGCCTAAAAGCTTTATTAATCGGAAATGAAATACGATGAAACGTACTGATAAGAGAAACTATCATATGCTATTTTGATCATAAAATACGGCAAAGTTGCATGAAAAAAGTTGGAAAAAATTTGAAATATTTTATTCAAAATATTCGAAATGTATTTTAAAACTTTTTCTTTTTTTCTTTTTTTCAATTCGTTCAAAGTTTCAGATTAGTTTTCTATCGAAGTTTATTTTTTCAAAATTTTAAAATATCACATAATAATTGAGTTAAGAGACAAATGAAAGGAATTAAATTTCCTGGCAATCATCATTTACCACTGAATTGCTAATCGAAATAAGAAACAAGAAAAGGAAAAAATGTCAAAAAAGAATTTGTCGAATAAATATTAGTACAAAAATAATTTAATGACAAAATTTTTGACATTTCGCAAAAGAAATTTGTGGAAAATTCAATTTCAATCAAAAAAAAAAAACAGAAAATTCAATTTAAAATAACAAAAAAAAAAAACGAAAATAATTTAGTATTAATTGAAAAAAATATCAAACTTATTAAAACTGTATCAATAAACTATGGAAGATCATCAATTTGCTCTTACTCAATCCTTAGAAAAATTTTGATGATATCTTATAAAGAATTAAATTTTAATTTCGAATAGTTATTTAAAAAACAAGTGTTAAAATTATACTTTGTTTTCTTTTGAAATGATTGAGTTGCAACTTTTTTTCTTCATTTTAGTAAATTGAATTTTATTTTATTTATTTTTTAATTGATTCTGTGAATAATGATTTCCATTTTAATAAATTGAATTTTTATTGATTTTTATTGATCGATCATGAAATAATGATCAGTTTATTTCGGTAAATTAAAAATATGCAAATAAATCTATCATATATATTTATGAATAAATGATGTTATCGTATATGTAATGAAATAAGAAACCTGTAAATGAAATTTTTAGGGAAAAATTATTCTGTAAAATTAGAAGGTGTGAAAAAGAAGAGCATTTATTTTATTTTTTTCCTTCTTTTTTTTGGCAGGAACAGTTGTTATTTGATATAGTGAACTGTTGACCTTTGACACTGACGATCAGATGATTTAGATACAATAACAGACGTTATTGGTTCATAATTAATGATTTACAAATTAAAACTACAGCTACCAGAAATAGAGAAGAAGCTTTTCTGTTACTAACATATCAGTTGTATCATCAGTTAGGAAGGATACGGTACTGAAAAGGTTGACAAGAGGTACCAGAAGTTTATCCATCATGAAAGTGTCAGTTTTATCAAAGAAATGAAACAGAATCTGATATTGTTGTTAATTATATGCAAGAATTAGAAAGTTGAGTAAAAAATG
This sequence comes from Onchocerca lupi, assembly GCA_028564675.1. NCBI lineage: Eukaryota > Metazoa > Nematoda > Chromadorea > Rhabditida > Onchocercidae > Onchocerca > Onchocerca lupi. Next base: position 6,957 of record JAOVVO010000409.1, on the reverse strand, counting down.
GAATATCATGACAGGGACTAATTAAAAATGGAAATTAAATTAAATCAAAAAAATCAAATTAAATTGGTTGAATCATTAATTAAATCATTAAATTAAATCACTTTTCAAATGAAAAATTTTTATTTATAACAAATATTTTTCTTTAGAATTTTATTTTCATTTGCAACAATTTTTACTCATTTCAATTCCGAATTTTTAGATGCTAAGATGAAAGTTTTTTTTAAGAAATCAATCGCATTATTTTTTTGACAAGTAACAATTTGCCAAAGTTAATATTAGGCAATCAATTCATTTCACTGATTTTTTAAAATTTTGCAAGAATAAATTTTTAATCTTAAATGTATTTTCGATTATCGATTGATTTATGGTTTAAATTCTTGAGCGAATTTCAAAAAGTTCATAAAATTTGAAACGAAATTGTTCATAATTAAAATATTAGAAGAAGAAAAAACAAAAAAGAAAACGAATTGACAATAATTTTTCGCTCATCATAAAATATCCAGATTATAATCCTGTAAAAATTGTTCGATGATGTACAATGATTTTTACAGAATGAAAAGCACAATTTACAATCATCCTGAATCATTAGATCAAAAAAAAAAAAAAAAAAAAAGGAATTTCACATGCATTTAATTTCAAATTTAAAATTTGTTTTAAATTTCAATTTCATTCTATTTAAAAATGCAAAAAATTTACTTCTCAATTACATTTCAATAAATAATTTTTTAGTTGAAGCTACAATTGTTCATCGATTCGGTAGCAAATCACAATTGAATTCATCATTTATTCAATTATTATTTTCTCACTCATTTATATTCATCAAAAAAAAGAAATGAAAGAAAAAAAAAAAGCGCGAAGAAAAGAATATTGTTGCGCCTGAAATGGAAGGCGTTTTATTGACAATTAATATTTGATGATGACGACGACGAGAATGTTTTGAGTGCTTTTTATCATTTGCAAAAACAAATTGATTGGAATAGAAAATGGAATAATGGAATGGAAATGGAATGAATTAAATGGAATGAACATAAAAATCATTTATTATTTTATAAAAAAAAAAAAAGCCAAAAAACTGATGTTAAGCTATGTTTATTTAGCATGGATTTTTTCCAACTTTGTATGTACATATATAATGTATATGTATATATTAACAATTTTGATTGATTGCTCTTTTGAAGTGTTAATTTTCTGGTGAAATGAATATTTGCTTGTTGTTGATGATAACGATGATGATGATGATAATGATGATAATAGTGATGGGAAAGAAAAACATTGATAATATCAATATTTGGATATGAATGAGAATATTTGCTCATTACAAATTTTTTTTTTTTTTTTGAGGCTTGAAAAGAAGCAGAAATTTTTTAAATAAATTTAACATTCATATTTCAAATCTTTTCCTATTTAAAGGAGAAAGAGTGATATTGATTTTAATTAGATTAATTCAAACTATTTCATTATTTTAATCAAATTTCAATTACATATTTACAGAAATTGATCTCAAAAAATTCTTGTCTCAAAATTAATCGCAATGCATGTATTGATTTATTTTCGGAAAAAATGTAAATTCTTTTGAATTTTAACTTAAAACTTTGTTACTGTTTTATTTGTTGCTTATATTGGATAAAGTTAATTCAAAGAAGAGAAAGAGATTAACAGAAATATTTTCCAACTTTTTATCAACTTATGATAGCACCATGGTGATAACATTGATAGTAAAAAAAATTCTATGGAAAAACATACTTAAAAATTTAATCGTTTTAAATTAAAATTAAAAAATTTTAATGTCAGTAAAGTAAAAAAAAAAAAAAAAAGATAAAGTTTTTATAAGTGTTGAGAAAAAAAAAAACAGCCTTGCGATCAAATGCGGCAATTTTTATTGTTGATTGATTGAATCGTAACAATTTTATTTTCCATTCAAAATTTAAAATTCGAAATATTCAAATTGTAAAAGTAAACAAACAACATATTCTAATCAAATGAGGTACAATACGGCACCATACTTTGACGTAAATCACGTAAGTAACAAATAAAAGTTTAAATTTGCTGCAATATATTGTCTGCAGATAGCGTAACGTAAATGGTGCATGCAAAAATCCGCACTTCATTCATAGCTTACAATCGAAATTTTTATCTATATTTGAAAAACATCGTTTCTTTTTTCAAAAATTAGTTTTTAAATTTCAAATGTTAAATTTCTGAAATGAAATTTTTCATAAATCTAATTTGTTGTATTTGAAAATTATCTTTAAAATTTTTTAAATTTGTTATTTTTAAAATTATTTATATTGAATTCGTGAAAATAATAATATTATTATTATTATTAGTGTAATTATTCTGAGCAATATTTTTGTTGATTGTTTATTTATTTTCTCATAAGTGATATTAAAAAGAAGATAGCAAAAAAACAAAAAATAAAGAATAAAAAATAAAATTGTAGATAATTTTTCAAGTAAATGAATCGATTTTTTTTTTTTTGACCTCAAAACGATGTGAAACAACACATAAAAATGATCCTACTGAGAGGTAAATTATTGATCCGACATTTTATTGCTTATTGATCCAATATTTTATTGCTTATTGACCCGGTATTTTATTGCGGCAACAGGAGCAACAGCAAGAACAACAGCTGTATCATCACCATCATCATCATCATCATCATCATCATCATTATCATCATTATCAGTTATTATCGAACATCTTCAACACCTTCTTTTATCGACCAAAAAATAACGACTCAGGATAGACATATGTTTTGATAGAAAAAATGGCGAGAAAAAAAAAAATGACTTTTCTTTGAAAATCACCGATCATATATTTCATGAAATTTTTATTAGCACATTATAATGAACTATTGCGATGAAAGGATAATAAATTAATTTTGAAGAACCAAAATTTTCTCGAATTATTTTGAATTTTGTTAGAAAAAATCAAAATAATTCTAAAAAAGTTTTATTTATTGATTTGTAAAAAAAAAAAAAAAAAAAAAAAAACTGACAATATGAAGAGGAATGCTATCAAGATATCTCGGGATGATTATAATCAAATAGATGAGATCATGAAGTTTAAATGATTATATGAATTTATGTTTTGAATCATCGAATAGCTTGAAATATTCGAATAGATATATCTTCGAATGGTACCTTTAAATGTAAAATTGTTTCTGGTAGACTATAAGCAGGAAATAGTTGGTACCATAAAGTTACCGAAATTGTCTACCGTAAGATGAATGACGTTGAATAATCAGAAATAGTTTTGTTGATTTATTCTATTCAATTAATTTTTTAATATTCTACCAAATTGATTGCAAGAATGTTTTGAAAATTAGGTATAGGGCAAATATGAATTAGTAAATTACTAAAACTGATGAAATTTTAAAATCAAATTTCAAATTTTACGCATAATGAATGATTCAAACATGTGAAAAGTTCAAGTAGTTCAAAAACATTCGGAGTCATTCAGAAACATCCGTTCTTTCCATTCTATATTTTCTGATTTAGATTAATTTCTAGTTTAAAATTCACTTTTGATTGAAATACTTGAAAAAAATTTTTTCATTAAAATTTTTTAGAAACATAAAAATTTTGTCCAATTATTTTTGCTTCAATTTGTGAAAAAAAAAAAGTGGGAAAAATTCGGAAATAAAATATTTTGTTTAATTTTTGAAAAAAAAAAAAAAAAATGGAAAAATCCGGAAATAAAAATATGTAACTGTTTTCGTTGCTTTTTCTATTTTACAAATTCTCAAATTCAATGTGATCTTTTTGTTGTTATTTCAAATTTAATTTATTTTTATAAATCAATCATTGTTATCGCTATAAAAGTTCAATGAAAATTTTCTAAATTTTAATCTTTTTCTCTTTCTCTCTCTCTCTCTCCTTTTCGTTCTTTTGTTATTTTGTATTTATATTCATATAAACTTTCTGGTTCAGATTAATTTCCTGGTTAAAGTATTAATTTCTGATTAAATACCTTCTTGTAGAATTATCCTTTCTCGTCCAGAATGGATTAGATTTACCAATATAATAGAAAAGGGATAAGTTTACTATATCAACAGGTAAATTTATGTGCAAATCACAGTTTACTATTTTGGATAAACGATTTAATAATCGGATTATTTGTGGTTTTTTCTTTTTTTTTTTCATTGTCATAGCACCAAAATTATAGGTATAACTATACAAAAGAGAAGAGGTAAATGATCTGTTTAATTGAGAAAATAAAAATTGATCTTTGATTGATATGAAGAGATCAGAAATAGGCTGATAATGAGGAGAAAAGTAATCCATATACCTTGAGAAATATTATCAACAACAATCAGGAGCAGAAAATTTAGCAACGGGGGGTTACAAATTTTACTACAAATTCATTTTTCCTTGTCTGCCCCCCCCCCCTCCCCTAACCCCTCAAACCATCATTAAATCCTTCCTTCAACATTAAACTGAACATTTCAAATAAATTCACAATTTCTCATCCAGTATCTTTGCTCGTATGGATTGATTATGATTGATATTTTAAGTTTAAAATGTGCAAATTATTAGATAATTTAGGCACTAGAAAAATTTTAATTTTTCTTGCTTAATTAAAAATTTTTCTAATCTCGAAGTATATTGCTGGTTATAATGAAATTAAATTTGATGAACATATTACTGAAATGATTTTAGGCATTAGGAAAATTTATAATTTTTTACATTTCATTTAAAAATTTTTCCTTTCTTACATTTTTACTAATCTGATGAATTTTTTTTTTTTTTTGGGATCAGAAAAATTTTAATTTTGTTTAGTTTAAAATTTTCTAATCTTTCATCCTAACTAGTATAATGGTATTAATTTGAAATGAACAAATTATTGAATGTTTTAAGTATTTGGGAAAATTTTAATTTTTGTTCCGTTTAAAATTTCTAATTTGAACTTTTAAAATTTTTGAAAAAGAAAACTACTTAATATTAATTTTAATTTCCAAGATTGTTTTGTTAGCATTTTAATATGATGAGCAAATTTTCTGATGAAAATTAGTAAATGTATTATCATATATTATTTATTAAAAAAAAATTTTTTTAATATGAAAATTTTTGAGAATATTGCAAAAACAATTTCAAGCAATTTTTGTCGTTTGATCAAGTGATTAAATGTTTGTTTTATAATTGCTTAGAATATGACTTATGATTTTTTTTAAAGTTTGAATAAAAATTTCTCTTCATCAATTTTAATAATTTATTAGTCTAATTTGAAGGTATGAACTTTTATGGGATAAATTCAAAAAATTATAAATAGCAGCTTTAAATATCCGATCAAAAAGATATTGAACTAATTAGAAAAAAGAGCTTTTTGATAAAGTTTTGCCATAAATTTCAAACTATATATGTTTACATGTGTAAAATACTTAATCATCTGTAAATGAAGCATATGAAGAGATATAAATGTTACAGTATCGTTAATTAATTAATTAAATAACGGGCAAAGTTTAAAGATTGAATATTCACATATTAATGATCGATGTATTTATACGATAGTTAATTGAAGAAGAAATACTGTCAACACTAGGAAAGATTCAGAAGAAGTTGTCAAATGATTATCGCTAAGTTAAACAAAACATTAAATTTGGTATCAATTGCAAAGTTGATTGCAAACAAAATTTTGCTAATTGTGGTGCAAAAACTTTAGAATGAGAGAAATAAAGAAATATTATACGAATAATCGATCTATAAGTTTTTAAGTTCTCAAATATTTGAATATCATTATCAACATTCATTGAGCAAAGTTTATTTGCTCATCAATGAAACTTCGATTTATTGGATTTTATGAGCGTGAAGTATATATGCATACATATAAATACGGATTAGATCTATTTGACAAACAATCAAATATACAAACTAATCTATCATCGTTGTATTAGTTCGGATGAAATGATCGATCGATCAAAATTTGAATTTGATGATAATTCAAAATGAAATATGACAATAAACCAAGAATAAATCAAAATTTTTGAGAGAAAAATTGTCATTCAATTTGTTGACATTTCATCTTTCACCTAAAACATAAACAAATTTTTTGCACATAATACTCATAAACTTAATTTTGCTAAAGCAATTATGATATCGAAATTTTACCTAAACTGTAAACAAGTTTTTAGGAATTTATACGAATACATTTAAATATTTAAAGCATCTATGATATCGAGATTTTTTTTTCTCAATTTTATGTATAATTGATTAATTAATTCATCATCATCACTTTAACATCATATCGGATTGGCATTTTGTATTTTTGTCAAGCATGAATGCTTGACAAAGATTTTATTGAAATTACACTTTATAATTTAAAAAAAAAAAAAAAAAATTGAAAAACTTTGTAAATGAAAAATTGAAAAGATCTGAAGAGATAGAAATTGTCGAAATAAATTGCAATAATTTTTGAAATTTTATTTCTCATATTGCTCTGTTTTATTGCTTGACTTAATTTCCAGTGATAAAATATCATTGTGCAAATGAAAAAAAAAATGAAAAGGAAATCAAAGAGATAAAAAATTTTATAATAAAGGGACTTTTGATCGATCACAGTCTAGCAACTCAAAATAATGTCTGAATCAAGAAGATACAAAGAAATATGTTTAGGATTTAAATATCAGTAATTAATTTAATTAGAAAATATTCAGAATATAAAGGATCTGTGTAATTATAAATCAATGAAATGTATTTCCATTCTTTTTTTTTTGGTACTAAACACTGAACTCATAATAATGAAAAAATTAAATCTTGCATTTTGACAAGTAATCCTTTTTTTTTTTTTTTTGACAGATCAAAATGATATAACTAAAAAAAAAAAAAAAAAAAAAAAACAAACTCCAGCATGAAAAACCAATCGATCCGCAAACTTTACGAGATGCAACTCAAGAAGACACTTCGCCGGGACCAATACTTGGCCAGTTTTGCGGTACTATTCGAAATTCTAGTGAATTGG
>JAOVVO010000408.1:0-74289 GCA_028564675.1 Onchocerca lupi | reverse complement strand
ATAGAGAGAGAGAGAGAGAGAGAGAGATGGGAGAGAGAGGGAAAATGAGAGAAAAAAAAGAAAGGCGGATTATTATTATTGCTATCAGAGAGATGGGAAGAAGGAGAATGAGAGAAAAAAACGAAAGCTTTTTGTTATTATTAGAGAGATGGGAGGAAGAAAGAGATTGAGAGAAAAAGGAAGGCGGAGTCAATAAACCCCGCCCTTCACTTAATTTTCATTGTCACGCATTTAACACGAGAAAAAAAGTATGTTTATATACCAGCAAGCACCTATTCGAATGCAAGATTGTATCTTGTGGGGATCATTGAGAAGTAACAGGCAGCATTTACATTTTTCCTTATATAGATTTTGAAGATCATTTACAAGTTTCTACATTTATCTTATACGTGTAAATATTTTTAATATTTAATATTTTTAATATGCTTCTAAAATGATTTACATTCCTTATTTGATGACATTTTTAGCTCCTATTACTAATTTTGGGAAACCAATTAAATTGATTAATTAGCAATATAAGGAATGCATTAAAGTATACAGCGATAATTTTCCATGTTGCATATACCTTCTTTCCAATTTTTATGATGATATTCATCCAGTTTTGTGGGATCGAATTTGTACACACCATTTTGCATGAAATATTTGTCGCTATTAAAAACTGCACCATTTGTTCCGGATACTAAGTCGCTACAAAGAAAAAAAGAAACAATCTTAGCCTACATAAACTACGTTACTAGTAATGCTACATAAGTTATGTTAGTTCATATCTAGCACGCATAAAATGAATAATTCTATCATGTAGAAAACGAAATAAACCATATCTAACATGCAGTGAGTGAGATAATCACTATTTAGCATTGATAAAATGAATTTACTAACCTATTTCTAGCATGCATATCATGAACTAATCTGCATTTGGCATACATTGAAGTAATTAATTATAATTTAACAATCATGCAACAAATAATAATAGTCAAAATATGCATCAAATAAACTAATTTATACCTAACATCAAATAAACTAATCTATACTTAACATCAAAGAAATTATTCTACATCTAGCACCCAAGAAACTAATTTATATTTAGCATCAAAGAAATTAAATTACATTTAGTATCAAATGAGCTAATCTATACCTAGCTAAATAAGATTTGCCAGATCCTGGAATGCCACGTAGTATTACCATAATATGGTGGCCATTTTGAATACATTTCCGGATATCGCTCAAGCTGGTTGTCGGTTCCCAACATTGTTCGTGAATACTTGGAACAACCATTTTCAGACATAAGTGCGTCTTATCAATAATTATAATAACAAATCTAAAAATATGAATAAGAATGTAACATTGCGTAACAAAATAAAAATAAAGCGTTAAGTAATGCAACGAAATGAAACTCAATAGCAAAAATCACACACAACCAACTAACATCTATTATAAACCATATCCATTGTCACATGCGTTACGTCACAATGTTGACTCGTTATATCACTAGTATCAGTGATCCCATATCAGTTACTTGATAATGATTCGGGAAATCGTGGGATCAGGTTAAGATGTAGTTTAGTTGGAACATAATTGGACCTCATGATCTTATCATAACCTCGCGAGATTTATACATTAGTTACGATACAGAAGAGACACAAACCAGATGTAGGATAAAATAGATATGAGAAAACATCAAAAAATGTTAAAAATAATTACTGTATTACTGGTTAATTGTGACCAAGATGCAGATTATGAAAATCCTAACGAATGAATAGTGCTAACGACACTTTGCGAATGATCACGTATACTAAGCATTTATGGATCCCGTTTGTGGATCATTTTTGCGACCATGTATATGCCAACTATGTGTTGCATCATGGTACGTACGGATTTATGTAATATACGGTTTTATGATCATATGTAACATTACAGTCATGTATGCTTAAGATAATGTCGCTTTGATAGAAGCATGGTAAAAGTTAAATGGATGATATCGATAATTTAAAAAATGAATTTTCAGAAATTTAATTATACTAACCTAAAACTACTTACTGGTACTATTTGCATGCTTAACAATGAATTTTATTGGCGATATGGAGAATCTCCCTCCTCCAAATAATGTCGAGAATACATATATGCGAAGGTTATTCATGCAATTGATTAATTAGTTTAAAAGATTAATGAATTCTTTCCACAATTAATTATTTTGCTCAATTAATATGACCACCAATACATCCCATTTATATGAAACAGAGTGATATCAAATCTTTTTTACTTTTTCCTATGCGAAAGAAACTTATTGAAATTATTCGTGAACATGAATCTCAGTAAGCTATAATAAAGGTTTGAAATAATCACTCATTTGGACTAGCTTTACAATTATTCCTCGTAAATATGTTTTCTCAATTACGTCAAAATACTGCAGTATGCAGGTTCTACCTCCAGAAGCATGCTGAACTGGAATTTGAAATGCAAAGTTTGCGAGAACTAAAGCATCCGGAATATTCCAATGCAATAAAAATGCTTGAAGAGCAATTTAGGTCTGAGCTGGAGGCAGAAGAAATCGCCGATCAGGTTATGCTTATTCTGTTCGTAATTTTTCATCTCTGATTCGGGATCTAATTTGTCGATAATTGTAAAATAATGAATAACCTTACCAATAATTATTTCGGTATAAAGAAGACTCACTCATGGCTATTTTGATATGGGGGATCACAACCCATAGTTTCTTTTGTTTTTAGAACGCACATGAATTTTAAATGTTAGATAGCAGTCATTCTCGATAAGATCGAGATTATGAATTGCTGCTGTAGAATTTTAATGATTTCTTATTTGGACTTTTGATATTAAATCTTTTAAAGCTTGAATTTAGTAAGAAGCATGGTGTAAATGAAGCAGTATTTCGCATTTTGTGTTCACGAATAGGTTTTTCAGTTTCCTTGAGAAATAATGTTTACAGTTTGATTTCTTAACATAAGCAAAGAAAGTTGGACTTTCTTATGTACTGTTCTTGTTCATTTCATTAAAGGAAACAATATTTAGTTGATACACATACATTCTTAATAATATTCATGTTTCTAGCTCGAGAAGGAGCGCATCGAGGAACAATATGAACGAGAAAAAGAAGCGGCAGAAAAAGAACTCGAAGAACGGTTAACAGAACTTATGGAAGCTATGATTCAGGAATGTGAAGAACAGAAAAAAAAGATCGATCATGAATTTCATAATTCTGATATTTCCAGTGCACCAACAAATGATTTTCCCAGCAAAAAAAGCCTTCGGAGGTGTTGCTTTTTTACTTTTCCATCAGCAAAGAAGAAAAATTCCTATATTATTAGATAATATAGAGGAAAAAATAGAAGAAAATGTTGGAACTTTCGGTATTTTCTACTCTTTCATATGTTAAGTAATGTAATGTTGAAACAGATAAAATTGATTTTTCTGTTTCTGTTTAATTTACCCTTGTTGACTAATTTAATTAGCTCATTTATTTTTCCGGAAAATATTCGATTTACAAAATTGTTTTAGAAGATTAAAAGTTAGCAGAAATTAAGAAGGTTGTAGCTAAAAGTTTTAAACTAAAAAATTCTCATATTACAATTCAATTTCAGGTCTTTAATAATCTTTCATTTTTTTAAACCATTTGAATGTTTCAAATGTTTTTAAAATATCCGAATAAATTTAATCGACTCTTTATTATCCTAAGTTTTTAGACGACCGAATGAACCGACGCCATACAGTGAGAAGCACATACATGCCAAAACACGTCCAAATAATGCGGATGCCCTTACCGATCAAGAGATTCAAGAAGATCTACTACTGTTAGAAGAAGCTGAATCGAAAAACACATAGTACAGACTTCTTTCTGGCAGCATACTAAAATGCCTTATCGTTTCTATGGTAAAAGCTTAGATAATTGATTTAGACAGAACTGATTTGAAATTCTTGTGCTGTTCGGTAGTGAGAGAAAATTATTGGCTTCCGCTATTACTTTTACTAACCATTTTCTTACTTTTACTAATCATTTTCTGGAATAATTGAAATCTTCCAAAGCGTTTCGTGAGATTGAAAATTCAACCATCATCATAATGAAAAGTAATTCATTATTGACCATTATATGCCTTTGGGAAGTTTTAGTGATATTTTCTGTATGTTTGTCTTGAAATCAAGACGTCATTGAAAAAAAAAAAAAAAAAAGTTAAAAGGAAGTGTTTGCTTAGCCTGAATAATCTCAAAATTTGGTTAAATCCTTCATTGTTTATCCAAGTTATTTGTTTCTCTATATTACATTTATTCGATCTCAGTGAAGTGGGTCTTCTGCTTAAGTTTTCATTTTTGATATCAAAAAAATTTCATTCATTTCTCTTAAATCCAGAAAACAAAAGATTCATTTAGTGTATCTTTTTAATCTACAGATTTACTAACTTTTTTAAAGATTTCTTGATCTTTCAGTACAATGTTTGGCTGAGATTTTCCTTAATTTAGGATCCTGCAATCTCACTTGAATTTACTGGATTACGTTGAATCCTTAACCATATATACTTCTTACAGCTTCCTCATCCCTACATTGCATAATTCATTTTATATTTTTCATGTTGTATATATCATTTTGAAATTTTCGTCTCATTCTATTTCTGTGAATGTGTATCTCAATTTATTTTTATTTCAGCTCTATTGATCTTCTCATCATTCCTATAAAAAACAATGCCAAATTGAAAATACGCTAGAAGAACCTAGATGACATATGAATCTTTTATCATGTCAATTGGATCATTAAATAGATAACCAAATGTTCTCAAAATTTCCGGAAAACTGTGGGAAGAGAATATTCCCTAGAAGCTATGATGGAAAAAATTTTTACTATGATCTATTAGTATAACAATTTATGGGAATGAAAACCAACCATAATTGTTCTCGATGATTGTGCTTTCTTTTCAGCGACTTTTTTCATGAAAATTCCTCAAATTTTCATTTTTTTTCATGTGACATTGTCTTTATCTATTCGTAAAAGTATGCCTTTATCATTGTGCATTTATCCCATCATCGCAGTTTTAAAATTTGAGAATCGGAAAAGTATCTTAGAGTAAAATTTTTTGGATTCAAATGTAATGTATTTGTAAACATGTAGTGGAATTTTTTCATTATTATATTAAATGACTCACTTGAAACAGAGAGAAAATATTGTCCTAATTTTGAAAGCATACACCTGAAAAATAATGGATAGTCTCTTTTTAATTGTTATAGTGATTTTTTGAAAGTTGCACAGGATCTGGACCAAAATTTTATTACTTTTTATCATGTTGAAACACAATTCAGAGATTTTCATGTTAAAACAGTGTTTGTGAATTTGAAAACGAAAAATTAATAAATCTCAGATTATATGTTGAAAACGAATTATTCGACAATGCGTACGGAAATTAATGGCCAAGAAATTCAGAAAACATATACAGTCCTTCTAATTGGTGTTTTTTTTTTTTTTTTTCAGAAAAGAAAAATCAATTAGAAGGACTGGAGATCATACGGCTTTGCCGTTAGAGGGATCTATTCGAATCATAGATAAACACTTGCATTTTTTTCAAGTTAACAAACACTCGTAAAATCTTGCTATTATGGGTAAAATGAAAAATCTCAATACAACCAAATACTTCTATCAAAAGAGGATCAAGAATAATCTATAAATAAATGAATCATCTATGAAGTGTTGATTTGTTTGTTCGAAGAGTAATATCACAAATCAGAAGGAAGATTTCACTACCTCAGGAATCCCGAAATTACAGTCCTGAAATGGCAAGAAATCCCGCTTATCCAACGCAATATCGCCATCTGCTTCTACATCGAACTGTCCAAACGCTTCTCAATGCTGAAATTCCTTTACTGGGACCGCAAAATAGCAATATGGAGGCCGTAATCTTTGTAAGACCAAAAATCACCAGTTCCTTTTTTGTTTGTAGTTGATGTCTGTTGAATTTGCAAGGTGGCTGTGTCGTCTGCGTGTGGAGCCGAGAGTGATTTTCGGGATGGTGAAATGAATTCCGGATAGAATGTCTGATAAAAATGTTATACGTAAACTTTTATGAATGAATTAAATGTAAACGTGAGAAACGTGAGTAGATCTGTAAGCGCATTCTGTATAATATCACCGCCACTAACTAAACTGAGAAGTTAACATGCATAGATTTATTTTCAGATCTGCTTGCTTGCTTATGTATTCTCTGAATTTCATCTATTTCTGAATTTTCCTACTTTTTCTATCATATGTGGGACTGTTTTAAAAAAAATGAATTGAGATAATTTAGCATTAGTTTCTATCTGTTTAGTAACCAATATTTAATGTGGAACACGGTATAATAATTTTTTCTGACACACATTGAATGATTTGGTTCATATTTGATTTATATTTGTTCATATTTTCATATATTGATATATTTGAAGCTTATGTCTTTTTGCCATATGTTATAAATTTAAATTTTCCTCAGAATCTTCCACTCTCAATTTTAGAATATAGAATAATAGAGTTGGTGAATTCAGACCATGAAAATTGTGTGAAAATCAATACAAAGATGCATAATATGGAATAACGATATTCAGGATCACTTCAGTTTTTCTCGTATTTCGAAATATTTTTGAAAAATGAAATTAATTCAGCAAAAAATTTCAGGAAAGAAAAATGCAAACGGCTATTGACGTGAATGAGGGAATCAGTGGTCAAAAATCTGTTACTATAAAGAATTATAAGACCAATCCCCGTCTCAGTAAGATTTTTTCTTTTCTGTTCATCAGTTTCAATTTTAAAAATTTGCGCACTGATTTTACAGCATACAAGACAGTAACTGGTGTCAATGGTCCGTTAGTTATTCTGGGTGATGTGAAATTTCCCCAGTATGCCGAAATTGTACAATTGACGCTTCCTGATGGGACAAAACGTTCTGGACAAGTTCTTGAAATCACCCGCAATAAAGCCGTTGTCCAAGTATGTCTGTTCTTTGGTTTACATATTTCCAGAAATAAGACAAATTAATTATTATAGATTGCTTGTACTTATACATTTTAGGCCATGTTTACTCTTTATATATTTAATCGTTTTTATTGCAACATTTCCATACAGCTTCTTTACTACTTTACCAAGGTATTAAAGCAATGCTTGACTCTTCATGTATACTAAATGCGTCCTTTACTTTTATGTCCAAAAATTTAGAAGTCATGAAGTTCTTTGAATTATCTTAGAGACCTAATTTTGATTCATTCCCTGTTTTTATTGGATCTAAGAATTTATTTCTAAAATGATATTAAAAGTTAGTATTTTCTTCTTGTTAATCATTTTTAATATGATTTGTCACATTGTACATCGAACATCTGATGTAAGCAATGAGCATCTTTTTCTTTGTATAATTTTAATATAGTAAATAAGTGCAAATTTAGATTAAAATTTCAAACTCTTGGCTTTCAAAATTAAAGATTTTATTCTCTTAAGATTTCAGAATTTTGAAAGTTTCGCTTACATAATTTTGTTGTTTTATTTTAGTTTTTTTTTTTTTTTTTTTTGCTTTTCTGCTTCTTTTTTTCTTGTTTGATTTTTTACTCATCTGCAAGAATTTTTATGCGGAATTAAATTTCAAGGTTAATAATTTATTTGTGGTTTCAAGCTTAGCTATTTAGGTGGATTTTGTTCATGTCAAATTTTTTGAGTCGAAAATAAAGGACTGTAAAGTCTGCAATTTGGTACATTTGAGTGTATGTGGGCGGAGAAGATAGAGAAAGATAAAAATGAGGAAGAGAGACTTTTCGTAAACGATTTAAAAGACACTCTGAATAAGCGAAGTAGGTTCTCATTATAGGTGAAACAGTGGTCAGAACTTTCCAAGAGAATATATCACAAGTATATTGCTAATTAAATAATCAAATAGAGCAACGAAATTAATTTCAGGTTTTCGAAGGGACTGCAGGAATAGATGCTAAAAATACATCTTGTGAATTCACAGGCGACATTCTGCGAACACCTGTCTCGGAAGATATGCTTGGCCGTATATTAAATGGTTCCGGCAAACCAATTGATAAGGTCAACATTATTTGTGTCATTGTTTCTAAAAGTTTTTTTTTTTTTTTGCGTATCATGCTTCGACTTATTAATTAAGCTAGACGCCAGCGCCTTTAACATACAACATCATTGAGTAGAGTAATTTTTATTTAAGGGTCCACCAGTTTTGGCAGAGGATTTTCTTGATATCAATGGTCAGCCAATCAATCCACGATGCAGGATTTATCCGGAAGAAATGATTCAGACAGGAATTTCGGCAATTGATGTGATGAATTCCATTGCTCGTGGTCAAAAAATACCGATATTTTCTGCCGCCGGTCTTCCGCATAATGAGGTAGATTATATACGCTATGTTATTTTTTCAATTTCTTGTCCTAAGAAACATCTCATGATTTGTTTTAGTTATCAGAATACTACTTTAAATAATCTGACAGACCTTGTTTATTTTATGATTTAATACTGTTTACATAAACATTCACTTTGTTTCTAAGCAACTTATAGATTGCGGCACAAATTGTGCGTCAAGGCGGTCTTGTCAAATTACATAATAAACAATATGATGTCAAAGATGATAATTTTGCTATTGTTTTTGCGGCTATGGGTGTTAACATGGAAACCGCGCGATTTTTCAAACAGGATTTCGAGGAGAATGGTTCCATGGAGAATGTTTGCCTGTTTTTGAATCTTGCTAACGACCCAACGTATTTTTTTTTCCATAATTATTTATGATTTTAAATTTAAGTGTGGTCAGTCCATTGTCAGAACGTTTGAGAGTTGCAACTGCAAGAGATATCCAAGAAAAACTAAATCTTGTTTGATATGTTATATTATTCCAACAATAATAAGTACATTGGACTGAGAACATGAATGATTTTTGCAGTCTTTATAATCACTAATAATGTAAAAATCATCAAAATGGTACATCAACAATGGATTATTCTTGAATTTCAAGACCTTTCTTATCAATATATCATTTATTGATGGGTTTTTCAGCATTGAACGTATTATTACACCTCGTCTTGCATTGACCGTTGCCGAATTTTTGGCCTACCAATGTGAGAAGCACGTATTAGTTGTTCTGACTGACATGTCTTCATATGCTGAAGCGCTTCGAGAAGTAAGACTGAATTTTTCATTCTTTAGTTAGCATTTCAAGTCTTCGAATTAAATGATATTTTTAAATTTCAAGTTCAAATATTATTGCTTTTCTCCTTGTAGGTATCAGCAGCTCGAGAAGAAGTACCTGGACGACGTGGTTTTCCAGGTTATATGTATACTGATTTGGCTTCCATATATGAACGTGCTGGTCGTGTAGAAGGACGTAATGGCTCGATTACTCAAATTCCCATTTTGTCAATGCCCAATGATGGTATGTTGTGCTTTCAGCTTAGAGTGACAAAAATGATCTTGAATGATTGTTTTTTGCATCACTAAACCTAGTGCTATCTAATGATTGTTACAGAAAACAAGTAGTCCCTGTATCGTTATTTGCAGCTATGAAACCAATGTTTGAAAATTCACTTTCGCGTTTTATTTTTTCAGATATAACACATCCAATACCAGATTTAACCGGTTATATTACCGAAGGACAAATCTACATAGATCGCCAATTGCACAACCGTCAGATCTATCCACCGATCAACGTATTGCCATCGCTGTCACGTTTGATGAAGTCGGCCATCGGTGAAGGGATGACTCGTGAGGATCATTCGGATGTTTCCAATCAACTGTATGCATGTTATGCTATCGGAAAAGATGTACAGGCAATGAAAGCAGTGGTGGGTGAAGAAGCCTTATCTTCAGATGACTTGCTTTATCTCGAATTTCTAACCAAGTTCGAGAAAAATTTCATAACCCAAGGTTTGTTTATACTTTGCTTTCTTAAGTACATTTAATTATATTTGTCTTTTTTTTTTCTTTTTTTCACGAACGAAAACGAAGTTGGCTTTTTTCTCAGAATTGACACTCTTCAAGATACTGCTTTTTCCTTGATTGAAGGTATTGCATGATGAAATGGAACTTATGAATTTGGATTCGTGTGAAACAATTTCTGTATTTATGTTTAACAAGTTGTAATGGATGGTGTTTGTTTAGCAGTTAATTATGCTTAAACAGGAATAAGGCCTGAAAGTGAAAGGAAGGGATGAAATCTAAGGTCTACAAGTTTAGCCATTAATTAAAATTATAATATAAAAGTTCTTATTGCCTTTTATTACCAATCCAGTTTCGCTAAATTAGGAATTCTATTTCAGGTAACTATGAAAATCGAACAATTTTCGAATCTTTAGATATCGGATGGCAGCTATTGCGAATATTCCCGCGTGAAATGTTGAAACGTATTCCTGCATCAACATTAGATAAATATTATCCAAGAGGAGGAGGGTTAAAAGATACCAAAGAGATAAAGGTGAAGGAAGAAAATAAAGGAGCTCCTCCAGTTAAATTTTAAATATTGTTTCAGAAACACTTCTCTACATAAATCAAGACTTAGAAATTTTTTAGAAGACTGTATTTTTTATATGTTAATGTTTTTAATGATTTCATTTCACTTCATGTCTTATTATGGTTGTGATATGCAAGGAACCATTTGGATTGGACAGTAAGATCTATTCATACCATTATAACTCCGCTATGAAATAGAAATTTGAATTGGAAATTTCCAGTTCTGAATTTTGAATTAAATTTGAAAATGCAGTTTCATACACAGTTCTGAATTGACTGAAAAGTTTGCCATAGCAGTAATTTATTCCTTTTTCTTTTTTTTTTCTACAAATTATATCAAAATTTTATCTATATAATAAAAGATTTCCTATTAGTGATGGACAATTTCTTCCTTGCTGCATATTATGAATTATTGATTCTGTGAACTGTTAGTTATATTAGTATTTGTAGAAAATAAACATCACAGATCACCTTAGAAAATATAAGCGTTAATTTTTAGTTGTTCAGTGTATTAACATTACATTCCAGTTGATTAATGCTGCAGAAGTCAGAATATCTTTATCAGCAAATTGAATGGTAATAAACTGTTAAACACATTTGGCTGGATTGCAAACGCATTTATTACATTTATTAATTATTATTATATTATTGTTTTCAGATTATAAACAATAGTTAAAATGAGTCATTAAGGAGCAAATTTCCAAGTATCTTTCTGATCTTTAGTTTTTGCATTTATCAAATAACTGAATTTGCTGAGCGGACATATAAGCGAGATTTATGTTTTTTATCATTCCTTCAATAGAAATTCACTACTTGCATGATGATCTATGATTCGACATTTCAACATGTTTTCCCATATTACTAATTTAGAGTTGTGATTTATTCATTATATAGTAATGCCTGTAAGATAAATTAATACGTGATTCCTGTGATATGTCAATGGATTATAGTTAATATAATGATCGTTTTGTATTTTGCGTAATAGTTTATATTTTGAGAGTGAAGCTTCATTTTTTGTATTTCAGTATGTACAATATTCGAATCTAAAAGAAAAATAAGCTTGTTTCTTTTTTGTATTCAGAGAAATAGAAGTAAAGCACTCAGCAAAAACAACTAACAAAGATGACAGGACTACATAGCATTATTCAACGACTTTTTTCATAGGAGCTTCCCTACTTAGTCTTTTTTGTTTGTGATCTGTCGATTGTTATGAAAAGAACTGCAGATTTGTTTATTTTAAGTTGATTCAATGTAATAATTTTTTCATTGAAAATTGGTATGGAAATTACTGTAATAATCGAAGTGTTAAGCCAGAAATCCCTAATGACACTTTCCTAATTAGTGAAATTCATTCTTTTTTTTTAAGATAATGAGATATATTTGTCTTCATAATGAAATTATAGAGTTGATATCGAAAAAACCAAATCGTTTGATACAAAAAAAGATTATAGACTGATATAATATAAAAACAAGATAAGAGATTTGATTTGTTTAAATTATCTTGTATTGACATAATGAACATTTTGAATCTAACGATAAGATTCTTAACATATTTCCCACTTTCAATATCAATTATGAACTTAGCTTCTCGTATCTGATAAGTATTGCTAAGGACTTCATGTCAAGATATGTTAATCCTTTAATTGATATAAGTTGAATTTGATACAGATCAATTATGTCTCTTTGCCGATAACTCTGCTATTCGAGATTTATATTGCCTTAGAGGTATCACTTTTGAAATATTAATAAAAACATGAATTTGCATTTGTTCCATTGCATTTAGTACGGTAATTTGATGACATCTCGTCATCCGTCATTACAAATGATGATATCCAAAAATTTAGTTATTATCTGATCTCAAAGATAGTTGTTCTGATGCTAACTTCAATTAAAACAATTCCTTTATTCTTGGTTCTTGCCTTCGTTGGTGACACATCTTTTGTCATTTTAATTGTCGATTGCAATGTGTATTTAATTTTTCACTTTCTATTTCGTGCATTTTATAATCATTTCGTTATCCACGTTGAAAATGAACTTTTTTTTTTTGCGAACTTATGCCAAAAAATATTCACTGTTTCTATCTGAAACTCAACTCTTTCTGGATCTTATCATTTCGACTTTCTAATACAAGAGCAAAACATTTTTTGTTGATTAATTTTGCATCACATTACTGCATTGTTTATTAACATTGAGTTTCATTCATTTTTAATCAATTCTTTAATGATTTCTGCTCTTCTGTTTCCATTTTATCTTCATATAACATATCACGTAAATGCCTATTCATGAAATTTTTTTACATTGAAAGCATCATTTCTTTCTTTTGAAATTGTCTTCTTAATTCTTCACTATTTCGGTTTTATTCAAATCTAATATTGTCAATATATTGTAATACTATGTTATGGACCTTCGATTGTTCATATTGTTCAGCTGTGGCCAAGGCAGAAGTTTGATTGATCCGTTGCTTTGAAATCATCAGTTACTTACTGTAATTTCCCGATTTTAATACTTGAAGCATACAAGAATTGTTTATTCATCTCGATTAATTGTCATTGATCATCTCTTTATCGATACACCACTTCTTATAGCATCCATACAAGTAATTTTCCTTCAATATATAATTCTATAATTGAGTGTTCGATATTTTCTCCGATGATTTTGAGACTATCTTAACACTCATTTAATCGCTCTATCAATCGCTTTTAGTTCGCAATCGATCCGTCATATTAATTTGAGTTCATTTTAGCAATTTTTTGATGATTGATTGAATCGTTAAACTTAACAAATAATATACTTGTATAATATTTTTAAATTTTCTAGCACACAAAATAGTAACCACAAATAGTTTCTAATTTATCTTCTTTCAAAAACAAGAAAAGAAATAGTCAAGTTTCCTAAATATTTTGATAGATTTTGATTATTTATTGCTGCTGTAAAATTGTTCCAAAATTATTCCCATTTTCTTGGATCATCATTAGAATTTAATTTTTGCGTCAGCTAATTTTCATTTCTATCTTTATTACTTTTATTCCAAGCGTATTCATCGATTGTATCCACTTATTTGTCATTTTTACTGCTTATATAGCTGTTAAAATAAAAATTATGTAAATAAACTTTTTTTTTCCGAAAATTTAATTTGTGCTATGTATACTGGAAAATCTGGTTTTTTGCTATGCTAACGATGATATATATATATGTTTACCGCATATCTCCTCATTATTTTTCAAATTATTGATTTTTCCCTTGTTGCATATTTTAAAAAATTGACTTTTAAATTGTAGTTTAAGTAAAAAAAAAAAAAAAAAAGAAAGAAAAATTCAAAAATTCTCCTGCTAACTCGTATGATAAGATAAAGTTTTGCCTCTACTTAGAATGATACAATACATTTGTCTTCACTTCTGTCCTAAATTGTAGCCAATAAATCAAATCTAACATCCGATGCTCACATATCACTAGAAATTGTTACTAATTTGAACTATTTAATTTCACAAAACAGTATATGTTTTAATTTAATATTGAAATACTGGTCAAGAATTGATGTAATGATCTTAAAATGTCTCTTTTTAATTAATACATTGATGAAATTAGTATTACTTACATAGTTATATAGCTCATAAATTTGATGAAAATTTAAAAAATTTGGATTGAAAGAATTAAAATTGTTTTTTATAATATAATTTTCAAAAAGAGAGCAAAAAATGGTGGAAACAGTTAGCAATATGCATAAAATTAATTCTTTCAATTCAAATTTTTTAAATTTGATTGAATTCTCATTTTATTGTCATTTAGATTAATGGACATAGATCAAAAGGTTACTATGGTGGTAAGCCAAAATCAGATAAGGTGTTTTTCTGTCACATTATAATAGGAAGTTAACGAAAATAGCGATAAGATCATTAAATAGAGGTCAAAGGATTATAGAAAGAGGTCAGAGGTCAAAGAATTATTGCAGCAATAAACCAATGCTAGATGAGGCCATCCTTTTTTTATTTGGTGCACATCTTTCGCTCTTTATCCCAACATTATTACAATACGATTGAAACCACACTTTGCTTTGTTTGAGGGAAATATTCTACAAATAAGTTTGTTGTAATAGGCATGAAAGGTCTTAAAACGAAATATTGCTTGTAAATGGAATGTTGTTGGTATACGATCATCGATTGATAATAAGTTCGTAATTGGCGATAGGTTTGGGTTGGGTATTGGGTGGCACGTGTATTCGGTGTGGAATTATTTGTGATTGAGAGTATGAAGCTAGGACGTGATTTTCTTTAGTCATCGGAATCATTTATTTTCCCATTTACTATCATTATTTCATAACATTGGCTTATTCACATTTGTAATGAAATATTTGTTTTATTATTGACCTAAATCAGTTGTAATTTTCAACGTTTTCTCAGAAAAACTTATTTCAAGAATACCATTTAATTGTGAGTTTTCTCATTTTTGATCAATATACATTTCATCTTTCAGCTTTCATCATTATGGAAGAAGTGAAAACGGAACAGTCGGAAATTGTAACAGAAGAAGTAGCAGAGACGGAGACGAAGGCAGAAACAGCAGTGGACACGGAAGCAGAAGAAACTTCAGTAACAACGACAACAACTAAAGAAGTGGATCCCAATATGTCAAATTATATCAGGCTTCGTGGTTTACCATTTTCAGCCAAAGAAGATGATGTTCGAGCATTTTTGAAAGGTTAAAATCTTTTCAAGATAAGTTCCGGATCAGAAATTTCACGATATGCCTTGTATTTATGATGAATAGGAATTGAAAAATAGCTATGTTGGACAATTTATTTTTTATGATTAAGAGTTAATTCTTTGATAATCATCATGTAATCTGTAGTGCCTTCAAACTATCTCATGTGGACTACATAGATACAGTATTCGAAGATTTGATTGTTAGCATTTTGTTTGGTTTTGCGTAATCTTGTATAAAATAGCAAGAATTATCTTCTACGTATCCAAAAAAAAATTTTTTTTGAAATGATTTGGTTATAGGTTTGGAAGTAAGATCGGTGACGTTTACATTGACATCGATGGGCCGTGCGAGTGGTGAATGTTATGTTGAATTAGTGGATAAAATTGCAGCAGAGGAAGCAAAGCGCTTTGATAAGCAGGAAATGAACAATCGATATATTGAAGGTCATTTCTTACTTTTTTTGAAGGCTTGATTCTTTGTTTCTGTTTATGATTAATTTTAACAGATTTAACTGATATCAATTACTGTTTGATGAAAGATGACAGAATTTGAGGCTGAGACTACGTTCCATATTTGAGAATGTTGTAATGTAAGTTCTAGGCCGCTGGAAAAAATTTCCCATATTTGTATTAGCTTTGATTAGTAAAAAAATCAGTTAAATCAGGACTATTTGCACATTCGGCGAAAAAATCAGTTGGATATGTGACTTGGACAATTAAAACATTACTTTTTTTCGGTTCGCTTAAATTTATCAGAATTATCTGAATATTTTTGTAGTATTCAACGTAACAGAAAGTGAAGTGGTTTGGATGACGCGACATAATGTGATTCGCAAAGGTGATCAAGATACACCTTATAATTTTGTTGTTAGGCTTCGAGGCATACCATTCAGCGCAACAAATGATGATGTGAAAGAATTCTTCAGTGGTATGTTGTTTCGCAGTTTTATAAGTATTTCGAAAGGTTATGAGTTTCAGAGTTTTTCGATATAGAGTCTATAATATTTGTCCCGATTTTTGTCGGTGTACTTATACATTGGCGAATCGCTTACTTTTTTTTTGTTTCAAGAAGGGTTTAGATGTAAGCAGGTTTCAGCAATTAATGTCATTATTGTAATTTTACACTTTCTGGATCATGTAGTGCAGTTTTCAAGTATTGAATGTTTTTCTTAATATGAATCGATCAGTAATTTCATATTTCTGGAAGGGAGGTGACTCCTCATTGGTCATTTATTTGGTGGTGTAAGTATGGGATATAGGATTGGAAGTGGCAGATGTTGTCATCGACAAGGAGCTGGGGGGTCGCCCATCTGGGGAGGCATTCGTACGGTTCGCCAGCAAACAGCATGCCGAGATGGCCCTGGAACGGAACAGAAACAACATGGGTTCGAGGTATGGGCAAGTAAACATCAGATAACATGCTACTTACCTCTTTTTAATGAAATTACTTTTGATTTATCATGTGAATTACAGTAATGACAAAGTAATTTGGTTACAATGATACAGTTGACAGTCAAACACAGCGTTTTAGAATGAAATTTTCAGAGCTATTAACAATGTCTTGAAGTGAAAAATAATTGTTAGTGTTAATGAGGCGAATACTAAAGCGATAGAGTATACTTAACTATCCTGCACAGTGTTTAAGAAGAAACATTATTTATTGAAATAAATTTCATTTTTATTCATGCAAAGCTCTTAGTGTTTTTTCATTAACGGTATCATAGTTTCATTTTACATATTACTGTTTTAAATATATTTTATAGTTTTTAAACTGTACGGAGTAGACGAAATTTTGGTGCTTAGAATCTCGAAAGTTAGTCGAAGAATTAAAGAATTTTAAAATAAATTGGGGTTATTTGTGAAGTTTTCCGTTAGCAAATTATCGATAACAAGTTTTTTTTATTTTTTTTTTAAACTTAGTTCTGTAAGTTATCTTAGAAAATTTTTGCTGGAAAGCATTCCTGTTTAAAGTTGATATATTATAAGGATTTTTTGATATACTCATTTGATGATTAACAATAATAAGTAGCAATAAAACAGAACTAAAAGAATAAAATGAGTGAAATGGGAGCAAGAATATTGTACCTTCTGGATCAATTAAAACATTTTCCGAAAATTTACCTGATTTTTGTTTGAATTCTCCAGATATGTGGAAGTTTTCCGAAGTTCTGGTGATGAACTGGAGAAATCAAAAGAAGGTCATATTGCACCACCGACATCTTTGCGAAGTCTTGCTGTTGAGCGCAATTTTCCAGCACCCCGGTCCGGACCTATACCGCTGCGCTTTGCTGCAGCAAAACTTGGTGGTATACGCCCCTATCGGTAAGGAGATTCAACATCTCTTGTTACAGTCCTCTGTTAAGTTCTAAAATTTTTGATAAATTATAGAGATGTTATGAATTTTAAATAAAATATTCGAATTTTCATTTTTCATCCTTCACTTAATAGAAATGGGCTTATTTTACTTTTTCAGAAGAGAAGAGTATGGAGGTCCCTTGAGAAATGTTAGTATGGGTCGTCCTCGTGCTGTTCCTTACGATATACCGTATGGACATCGTTACTCACGTTTTCAGGATTACGGTTACGAAGATGATTTTGATTGCGATGACCCTGCCAAAGTTTACATGAGAGGCAAATTAATGATACTTTTTTTTTTTTTTAAATGATTTCACATGTCTTTTTGAATAACATCTTATTTTTCATTAACAATCATTCAAATGTATTCAGTTTGTTTATTAAGGTCTTCCGTATAGTGCAAATGCGCTTGATATCGAAGATTTCTTCAAACCACTGAATTGCGTCGAAATCCAGCTGGGTTTCAATGAAGATCGTCGACCATCTGGTGATGCATGTGTAATTTTTGGAACAGTAGTTGAAGCGCGAGATGCATTGTCAAGAAACAAACAATGCATCGGTAATCGGTAAGAACATTATGAATTAGAGATTTTTATGCGACACTGAGTAGAATTTAATACATAAAGATAGGGAATACTGATACAGATCGTCTAATAAATATATTACTGTATTGGAAATAGATCATGTTGATATAAGGATGAGGAATCTTTCACTGCATTGTAACTAGTCCTGTTCTGAGATTCTTGACAGATATACTCATTTTTTATATTCTAAGACTCATATATTACCTTATAACATTTTTCTAAAGCTAGTAGATTGGACTTTGTGTAAGTTATAGAAGTTTAAATTTTATGCAAACAGTTTCATTATTTTATAGATATATTGAACTTTTTACCGCCGCTGATGTGCCAATTACGCAAAAATACGTTATATATCGAAGAATTGGTGGTACAGGTGAGTATCCAGCAGCAGTAAGTGGAAGCGGGTCACGTGGCCCAACAGCTTTAAATCGTGTTAATTGTGGTGGATATGATGAATGGCTTGATAACGATGCAGGAAATGGACGCTATTCAGGCGTCCATAGCAAGCCAGTGTCACTGAATCGCATTGGGTATGCGACGAGTGATCCTGCTGAGATTGGAGCTGAGAGTTGGTCAAATGCTGATTCGGGTAGAGGCTGTAAGTTAATTAATCGTTTTAAACCACTGTATTTTAGTGTTAGCATTAAATATTAGCAGAACTTTTATTAAATTTGAAAAATTGATCGTTAGCTTCCTTCTAATATCAGATAATAATAAGTTTGGTGATCTATCTCCCTTAGTCCAAGTTCTTTTTTTTTTTTTTTTTTTTTTTTTGGAGTGACAGATTATAAAAAACTGCTTTTATTAATTAGTATCTAGCTGAAGAAATTATTGTATTTGAATTTCGTTTGGTAAATATTTTAGATACGACAGGATATAATAGTGGTTCAACAGGATACAATGCGAGCTATGCTGCAGGAGGGCAGCAGGTTTGTTTGTCCTTTAGTTTTACATTATTGATTCAGACACATGTTCGAAGTACTTTTTAATGTGATATATGTGCGAAAGCTTACTGTCATACAATTTGTTTTTTAGATTCCGTTCAAAGCACTATTAGAATTCTAATATTATCGTATCATTTCCAAGTTGAGCATTTGTGAAATAGTTACAGTAGATTATTAATTTTATAGCGATTCTTGTTGAGAATTTGACTCCATTATCTTTTTTTTTTTCGTTTGTTTTAATTCAACAAAATAGAACCAAATCTTTAGTACTATAATGATGAATATGAGGGAAAACAATCTTCATATGGCTATCAGTGGAGCAGTGGTGGTGGTTCGGTGAAAACAAGTTGGTAAAAGAATTAGAAACAGCTGCAGATTCCTTTGTAATAATCAGTATTAAACTATCTCATTGTAAGGTTTTAAAATAAAGTCAATTACATTGACTGTTTCATGATTTTGTCTTATTTTCTTGTTTTAATGATTCTCTTTAATTTTTTTCTTATTCGGAAAATTAAAATTGGTCGAAAATTCGCTTTTTTCGTCTTATATTGCTAGCTATTCCGAATTGGAATTTCGTAAAAATCATCAAAACAATTTGATTTCTGTTGTGCTTAAGTGATAAATCAGTGGTATTCAAATCTCGATTATTAAATGATTTTTTTATATTTGAATGTTTTTACTCCTATTTTATAAGTGTTTTTCATGTTTTATTTTGTTTTACTTTGTATTCCATGTTTCCTTCAATTTTCAAACTAAAGTAACACCGTTGATTATCGTTTTAGATAGATTTTCAGAAACACTTCTTTCATATTTCTTGAATTAACTTTGTAAACATTCTTCGAAGTAACATGGCGTTATCTGATCTCGTCATTATTTCCTCATTTCTTCTTAAAAGCAACATTTGAAAAGTTTTTGATAGCATAAAATATTCTCGCCATAATTAAAATTCTTCATAAAATCATATGTTCAATTCTACTTTTGTACTTAATCATTTTTCTCAATAAAAGTGTTTTCTGTGGATATCACCATACATATTCTTAACTTGCTTTTTTTTATATTCGAAATCAAGAACAGCCTATTGCTTTTTCAGTTAATATTTAGCATTCAATGTCTTGCTGATTTAATGGATTAGAGCTAATGATAAAATTGCTAATAGTGTAAGTTTTCTTGTGGGAAAGCAATATTCGACAATCTAGCGCGGAAAGATAGTGGCTGTATTTGGTAGTCTGCATCCGACTATGGGTTTTGAAGGATGGTTTGAAAAGGATCGGAAACAGACTGCCTCTTGATTTTATAATTCTTTTGAATTACAGTATTTTAAGGTGTTTTAGATCTTACTTTGACTTATTCTTTGGCTCTTTGGAAGTATTGACGACAAATAGATTTGTTGCCTCAAGCAAATGAAAAGCAGAGAAACAGAAGTGGGAGCAGTGTGATATAAAATTTTCCTTTAGTGATGTTATAAAAATTGATAACATTGACTCTGAGG
Organism: Onchocerca lupi; assembly: GCA_028564675.1. Lineage (NCBI taxonomy): Eukaryota > Metazoa > Nematoda > Chromadorea > Rhabditida > Onchocercidae > Onchocerca > Onchocerca lupi. Next base: position 53,758 of record JAOVVO010000408.1, on the reverse strand, counting down.
TACAAGTGATAGGCATCAATGAAAGCAACTGTACTGAAATGTTAGATAGAAGTATTCTGAAAAGAACATAATTTAACGAAAAAGCGAAGCTATGATGGCTTTTTTAATTGCAGTAATTGTTCAGTAGAAGAAGTAATCAGTGAGCTAACTATCTTGGAGAATTTATTTTCACCCGAAATTTCCATCAGATAATTAAATTGCTTTTAAAGATTACTTTTTTTGATTTAACATATCAAATATTATGAATTTAACTTTAATCTTTATTAAAATTAATCTTTTTTCAAATATCAAAATATTTCATTTAATGGTGGATAATATTATTTTTAGGATTATTTGATAGAAATTTTAAATGCAACAATTTTTGAAACAAATATTTTAAACGTTATAATAAATGTTTCATTTATATAAGAGATATAAAAAAGGAAGAAGTTTTTATCTCTTATATATTTATATAAAAGATAAAAATTTCTTCCTTTCATCTCAACATAATTTATTTGTTTTACAATCTTTAACAAAATGAATGATAAAGCATGAAAAGATTATTTGTTATTTAATTTACACAACGAATAATTTGCATAAATAATATTTTTTAAATGGAATATTTTTAGGTGACAAAATGATTAGTTAGGTGTAATGTTTCTAGTTCTACATGGATAAAAATGGTGATTGTGCTCATTCACTATCTTGTAATAAGCTTTGCTGAAGCTATGTATTATACAAGAGGTATTCCATGTATGAATTATATCTAATTTATTGATTTATAATAATTTAACATATATAAAATATTAATTTCATGGTTAATTATCCAATTAATCAATAATTCTCTAGTAATTATTTAATTATATAATCCTTATTACCTATTTATAGAAATTTTAAAGCAAAAACCTGTTATTATTTTGTTTAAGCTATTTTTATTGAAATATTAGAATAATCATTGAAGTAATTAACTTTTAAAATCAGGTGAAATTTCAATCCTGCAGTGTACGCAACATTCATTTTGCTCTGAACGTGATCGTATACGTTGGTTGGAAAAACGTCAATCGTATCAAACTTTAGTTGCATCTAAAAATGAAACATTCAATCAAATGTGTTTAATTTTTCGATGTCTTAAAAAAAAGAAAAAAAAAATAGATTTTAATACTTTAATTAGATTTGCTTATCTTTTCACGTCTAAATATGTTAAAATTACATTTTAAACTGTATTGCATTAATTAGATCTTTCTTACTTGGTTAACTTTCTATATTTTTTGATAAGAAATCGATAGATAAGTACTAAAAATTACAATCATCTAAATTATCATATATTAGTTGATAATTTTAGCTTTGTATCATCATAAGAAAAATGTATTTATTTGAAAGCTAAATAATATAGAAATTATGGATTAATTTTAATTAGGTATTAAATAATATACATTATTTCCTGATAGTTATTAGTCCCTCATTCTTTTCTTTACTCATCCCTTCTTTCTTTTTATTCTTTTTTTTTTAGTAATCAATTGATAAAATTTATTTTTTTTAATGCTATATTCTTTTTTTTTCAAAGAATTTTCAATTATATATAATGCTTTTTAATCAAAACTTTTTCTCGTATAATTTGTTATCATTTTAAATATATAATAATTTTTAATTGAAATCTTTTCTCGCATTATTTGCATACGATTTAATGAGATTTTATCTTAATTAAAATTTAATCAAGTATCTTTTAATATTTTTAATTAAAGTCTGTTCAAATCCTTTTTTAGTATTAATATTATAATTTAATTCGAATATTTTTTCGATATTTCTATTAAAATTTAGCGACATGCCTTTTTCAACATCGTTATTTAATCGTTGGCATAATTATTTCTGTCATGAATATCAAAGTGCAGCATTTTTAATGGAAAATGATAGTGAACGTTGGCAAATAACATGTTTATGGAATGGTAATGATATAAATGCGACATGTGCGCCTGCACCATTCTCAAATAAGCCTATTGCTTATATTGAACCTAAAAAATGGCGACAAATGTTATATGTTAGTAAATTTTAAAAGTTAGAATTCGAATAAATTAAAATAAATGAAAAAAATAATTTATCATTCAAATTCTTTTTTCCTTTTCAATCATTAATATAATTAAATTTCTTTAAGAGATTTCGAAAAAGTATTGGTTGTACAGCAAGAGCTATATGGGAAACAAAAAAGGCAATTTTTTTTGAATGTTAAGTAAACAAGATATTTTCTATTTTTTTTTTTCATTTATCAATTAAATTTACAAATGAATTAATTCTTCTATTAATTGCATTATATAACTTATTATTATTTTTTTTTTAGAAATTAAAAAAAATTTTTCCTTAAATTTTAATTTAACAAAAGGAAGGAAAAATGGAAGAAAGGAATTTACCAAAAATATTATTTAAATATTTAAAAAGTAAATTTAAATAATAAAAATGAAATATTTTCTTTATATGTTAAATTCATGCGCTTGATTTTTGTAAATTTAAGACTTCATAATAATGCAATGACACTTATTTTTAAACTAATTGAATGAATTATTAAAAATATTTAAAAGTCTTTTCTTTCATTCTTACAAACCAATTCATCAATACATTAATTAATAAATAGGTTCAAGAATTGTATATATGTACAGAACGATGTTTGCATGGTGGAATCGGTTATATGCCAGTATTGCTTATTGCTGCGACACTTATGATATCTGTCACTTTGTTATGTTTTCGAGCATAATTTGTAAAATGAATAGATTAATTTTATTATAATATGCAAAAATTTATATAATATTTGTTTGTAATTCTGTCTGTTTCGTTTTTCTTTTTTTTTTTTTTTTTTTTTTTTTTTTTTTTTTTTATTCAGAAATTTTGTGCGTTTTTATGCATTTTACATTTCGTACAACATATATATTAATTGTTTATTATGCTTATTAGATAATTTGTAAATTTATTTTGTTTGAAATCTCTTTCATTCTACCATACTACTTTTATTTTTATTCTTAATTAGCTCGATTCGGCTACGCGGAATGGATCGAACTAATGAAAAATAAAAATAAAAATAGTATGATCCAATTAATTTATAAGGTCGGGCCACGCTTAGCGTGTTTGGCTCCACCTAGTCTATATAAATAAAAATGTTAATGTTCGTTTATTCAAGATCATAAATCTCCGAAAATTCTTAAACACACACCTTATCCATATTAATTCAAAATCTTAGATATCGGAAAATTCTGATCTATTGCTTTGAACTTTTGACACAACGCTACATTCGAATATGCGCATGTTTTTATATACTTTTTATATACATCTGTGCTATAGCTCAGTCTGGTCAAGTGGAAAAAAAGAAAAGAGAAAGCACATGTTTCTAGTGTTGGGGAAAAAAATTGATACTTTGTATAATTGAAACTGATACTTTGTATCACAATTAATAAATCATAAACGATGTAAGCATCATCAAATACTACCAACACAATATGATGGGTCGTATATATATATTCGTTAAAGATGCATTATATATTATGCAAAGGACAAAATCAGTTTTATGATTGATATATGAAGTGATCAATGGTCAATACGATATTTGTGGAATGGAAACACTATGAGTGGTATATGTGCTCCAGCATCACCAAGTAATCTATCAATTTTTTATATTGCATCTAATAAATGGCAACAGAAAATTGAGGCATCTTTATTTTCCATTGATAATTCATTAACATATAATAATTTGCTTTCTTTTTCTTTTTTGCTGTTATCGTAATTTTTTTTAAAAAAATATTAGGAATTCCTATACAAATCATTGCAACAAAATTTGATTTATTTAGCAAATTTAACTGTAACTATTTATAAAGCATAAAATATTATGTATTCATATCCTGTTATTATCGTTCAGAAATTTCGCATTAAAATCGGCTGTAATAAAGATATTGAAAATACAAAGTATGCATGATTTTCCAATTTTGAAGACAAAACATAAATAGACTTTTGTATTTTTATAAAGAAATATATGGTATATGTATTTTTATATAAGAAATATAGGTAAATCAAATACTTTCAACAAATGAAATCTATCAATATTAATTCTTTTCGGGAATAAAATGTTTTTAACTAAGACAGCATAAATCAGTATCAAATGAAGGATGAATTGTTTAAATTCCTAATATTTAAAATTTAAAAAAAAAAAAGCAGTTGGACGAATTGTATGTATGCAAGCAACATTTGTATTCAAGCTGAAATCGGTTACATGCCATAAGTGCTTATTATAATAACTTTGCTCATCTCCTTTATATTGTTGCTAATGATGTAAACAAGACGAAACTGTGAAAAAGTGAAAACGAACTTTAAGCGCAATATTATGAAAGAATGCACCAAAGGATGAATGATTTCAAATTGTATAAAAATTATTCAAAATATTTTTCACAGAAAAAAAATATATATATTCATCTAAATTCAGCGAATATTTGCGTATGATCTACGTATTCCTAAGATTATTTCAAACAAACAGAATCGCGCGAAACTACAGTTCCTGTTTAGTTTAGAAATGTAAATGAATTTAAAATTCAAGAAGTTAAAAAGCAAAAAACACTTTCTAGAAAAAATAAAGTTCGAGTAATTTCGGCAAAAAATTTACCAAATTTTTACATATAATTAAACATTTGTCAGAATAGAAAAATGGAACTGAGGCACTTTAATGTTGATGTAACAATCGATTATATAAACCCAGTAATCAAACTGGTAATTTTATTGAGAATTCTCAAATTTTTCTTTAAAATTAGGATTTCACTCTTCGATTACTCATCCATTCCAAATTCTAATGCAGACATAAAAATAAACACCTATGGTACGGCAAAAATTATTACAGTTTCTATACATTTAATAAAATATTATGAAAGCATATCTCATGACAAGCATTTAAGGAATAATATAATTGTTATATAAATTTTACGAATTAATTTTCTCGTTTTGGATAACAACAAATTTTGAAATTAAAGTATTGGATAAGTTTCGACGATAATCATCCATTTCTTCAACTCTCTGCAAAACAAAACTATCCTTAAACTATATTGTTTCATGTATTTAAAAGCTCTACGGTGCAATCTTATAACTTGCTTTCCTGTTTGATTTTTTCTTCTTTGTTTTATTAATTTTGATCTCTTTGATACTTGAGCCTTTGATATTAACTTTTGATTTCAAGACATATGGACAATGAATTTGGTTTTGCTTCAATTATAATTGCCGCATTAAGCTAATATCTGCAGAAAGAAAATGAAAAAATCAGAAGAGATTTATTCTTTTTTCTTCTGAGAAAAAAAGCATGTTTTTGAAAAAAAAAACTTAATAAACTAGCAAACTGACCTTTCCAAGTAATTCCAATCTCCTTTCCATACCAGCAACCATAATATCTCCTTTGATTGCATTATCATGATAAATATTTCGTTCTTTCAAAAGAGCATCCACAATATTATATATCCAAGTTGTATCCAGATTTAACGTCAATGTGCAGAATTCGAACTAGAAAAAATAAAACCACCAGGAATTGCTTTTAACCGGATTCTTCTACTCTCCAGCAATCTCATTTCTATCTTCCCACTAGAACAACATTAATTTTCATTATCATATATCAAATGTTCATCAATGGAGTTAAAACGATACAATTGTATTTTAGAATGTTTGGAGACATGATAAATTTTTATATGTGTTGCTGCTCTAATTCCAGATAGTAAGTCAAGATGATAAGAATTTTCGAAGAATTAGAAAAGAGAAAAAACTTGAGATCAAAAATGTATTTCGTAAAAAGAATCAAAAATCGACTTGTAAATTAAGCACTAACCGTAAGACCATCTTCATCCAGTCGAATCCATTTCATCTGTAAAAATAATTGATTAAACTATAATTGTGAAATGAAAAATTAATTTTCTATCACAACTACAATTACAGTTTATAGCTAAAACACAAAAGTGAACACAAGAATTAAAATATTTCATTTTTCTAAATCCCGCCCTGAAAATTCTCACCTTTAATCAAATAACGAGTAGCTAAGTTAAATATTAAAGGTTACTGCATCGCAATCACTATCTCTTCACAGTACATTATCAGACTATGAAAAGAAAGGCATCTAAAACGCTTATTTACGGCAATGATGTCACTCGACTGCACAGTTTCTATTTGACACCACAGATTATCAAGGAATCATGTTAATGTCAACAATTTTTTCCCTTCTAGAATTTAGCATTACAATGAAATCGATTATCAAGATTCCATAAAAACATAAAATTCTGTGTAAACTGTTAATGACACAATAATAAATGTGAAGAAATGCAAGTTCACGATTTAAATTAAATTACAAAATATTTCGCTATTTCAATCCTTCTTTCCGATGACTAATGATTCGTCCATATCAAAGTCAAAGCGTAAAAAAAATGATTAAACGATAGAATGATATTAAACCTGTACACATTCTGAACGTTCCATACTCAATGTATTCTTCTGATCAGCCAGTTCGGCGAAGAACTCTTCATCTGTATTGAATTCACCTTCTTCACGTAATGTCTTCCAACTTTTCTCATCATCTATAGAATTAAGCATATTGATGTTAATATATATATATATATATATATTGTGACCTCACAATATATATATATATATATATATATATATATACGAATCTAATTCTAAGTCTAAATTAAATCTTAGTTCTGAACCATTTCCAAAGCATTATTTCATTTTTGTTACACACCACCTTCTAATCTTTTATACCTAATTAGAACATGATTTTGATTTACATTATCTGAATCAAATTTGTATAAATCTTATTTTACATATATTCAATCTAATTTAATTTATCCTCTTATTTTTTATTATGTATTTCATCTCATGGCTACGACGAATAGAATGGTATGAATTTGATAAAATTCAGTAATATATAAATAAAAAATGATTAAAATAAAGAAATACCTACAAACTGCGGTATATGATGGGCTAAGAGTATCATTGATAATAAGTACAGCGATGTATTCATTATTATCACAACTTTTACCAATGAATAAAATGGCCGATAATTGTTGCTCATCGTTTAATTTACAACAACGACTCACTTTCAATTCCAACATTTAGGAAAATGCTCTAAAATATATTCAAATTTTCAAACATTTCACTTCCTCGAACTGTCATGTCGAATTTGTAGGATGTGGAAAAGTACGTCATTCTGGATTACAGAATAAGAATTACGCCATATTAGAATTGCAAAGAGTACCACGCCGTAACAAAAATGAGATGAAATTGTAAAATGAAAATCACGTCGTGCAGGAATTATAAGTCGTAAAAAACGTCATATCGAAAAAATACGTTGTAAAACACATCACACTACAAGCTCATAAACTATTATCACCAACAGAAACAAACGATAACAATCATCCAAACACAGCTAATTCTCACAAATCATCCTCTCCTCCATGCGGCCGTACCGTTAAATCCTGACAACATGTGCGTGAAACGCGCATCAAATACGCTTCATTACTATAAATTGATGCTTATTTTAGTCTTTTTTATGATATATCTATAATATGTACCCGTTCGTCACGTACGTGATGTGTACGTTAGGTTGCGTATGACACGTATAACTGATGGAGAATTTTTTACATGCAATACTTAAAACACGTGTAAATACGCTTCATTATTATAAAATATATGAATATAAAAAATGGTTGTAATTGTCGTGAAAATGTTTAAATAATCAAAGAGTTACGAAATTTACATTTTATTAAAATATAAAAGGTTTTTTTTTGCATACAAAAGAATAGATATAAAAGAAGGAAAATGAAAAAGGATGAATTGTTTATTTATAATTTATTATTGTACAGAGGAAGTTATAAATTGGCGGTGTCTCATTTCAAGCAAATTTATATTATAATTATATACATATTCTTACCATTCTTATCATTATTATCACCATCATCCCCACCACTAAGCTATTATTATTACCATAATCATTATTTGTTGATTGGTATCATAAACGAAAGTTATACGAAGTAATTTATTTAAATGAAATCATTACAGGTTATTTCCCTTTTTATTTCGTTCAAATTTATCTTCTTATCAGAAAGGGCATTTTTCAATTAGTTAGTTAGGCCAAATTTTCTTCTTATCGACAGTAATTAACGTTCTATATAAGTAAAGTTTTACAAATGAAAGGAAATTTTTTATTTCATTGAAATATATATCATAATATTCGATGAAATTATAATTATATATAGTTTACATAACATTTTTCATCAATTGAAGTTTCATTTTAAAATATTCAATCAATTAATTTCATCAAAATATTCGTTAAAAACCATGAACAGTCGAGAATTTTTAAAAATAAGCATTAATGCAACAAAACATTGTATTTATTGTCTTGAATACAATCATCAATTCACAAATGAATTTTTTATAATGATTAAGATTTTTGAATCAGTGGATATATATATATATTGAATTCATCTCAGTCTATAATGTTTTCATTACTAAAATTTGAAATGAATTTTTTTTTTCGTCTTATTTCATATTATGGAATATATATTAATAAACAATTTATATGCATAATTAATGCATCTTAAGATATAACTTAAATCTTTGCAAGTTGAAAATTATTTAGCAGATTACTGCAAGCTGATTCAAGTAAAAAATTAGAATTTAATGTAAGAAAATAATAAAAGACTATTTCAAGCTTGATATGGTAATAGAATGCATTTCAAGAAAAGGTTACTTCACAATTACAGTATGCTCGTGCAAAAATATTTAAAATGCACTCAACTAATTTATACACTATAAAAAAAATCATATGAAGGAAAAACTGAAATAAGTAAAACGAGGTTAAATAATTAAGATATCGCAAACAAATCATGGACGATCAAGACGACATCAAACATCCGTTCAATCTTCACCGGAAAATCATAGTTCACGAAATTCAAAAAGAGGTGAAAATTTAGAGGAAGAACTGGAAATCCCGTCTTCACCGGATCTTAGCGATTCACAGAGTTCAGATGATGATGATGAATCAGAGGAAGAAATATCACCTGTAATTTTTAATCATCCTTTGGTAAATGATTTATTGGATCGATTTATGCGTGCTCAATTACAAAATGATGTAAATGTCAACAATATTGATAATGACAAAAATAACAACCTGGCTGAAAGGAAGTTAGAATTTTACCATCATTCAAATGGAATTTGAAATTAAAAATTAATTGATTTCATATAATAAAATTTAAAAAAAGTTTTAATAGAAAAATTCTAAACTAATTTGAGATATATTTATGTATTTTAGTTTATTCTAAATTTTCCATTTTTTCTTGGCAAAAAAAGATTCAAAGATCTTTTGCACCAATCAGTTAATCTGTTAAAAGTAAATGAATGCTTTGAAGTTGTAAAACAAATCCAGTCAATATATCTAGTGTAAGCATTGGAAACTTTCTGAAATTTCCAAATTTTCTCTAGTAATTTAAGCAAAAAAAAGCGATTTGATTAGAAAGTTGTTGATATTTTGAATAATTTCAATTATTGTCGTATTATTTCTTCCAATTTTTTTGTTGTATTATTTATTCTAATAGATAATGCAAATTTTTACTTCATTCTTTGAGTAAATAAATCAAGCAAATAATTGCAGAGGAAGATTAAAACCAGCACCAATTCATGCTGTTGATTTGAAATTTGATGAACTTCGACAATTATGTGACCTTGCCATGAATTCATTCGCTAAACAAAAATCATTATTACGTATCGGAAAGTATCGTATCAAATTTTTTTCACATTTTTTTTTTTTTTGAAAAAAAAAAAACTGTTTTTTTTTTTTTGCTTATTGTTGCAACTGTTTTTACTGTTCTTATTTGTGTTGCTATTACATTAATGTTATTGTTTCTACAATTTATGGCATTATTTTATAAGAAACGGCAATATGAGTTGTTGCAAATATTTTTAAAAATTTCAAAATTTTCAGTGAATTTCTTCCAATAACAGTATGTGCTGATGTTCACGGGCAATTCCGAGATGTTCGATGTATTTTGAGTACATGTGGTAATCCATTATCACAAACATATCTTTTCCTTGGTGATTATGTTGATCGTGGATCTCAGGTAGTTATTTAATTATCAAATATTTTTATCAGCTTTCATGTGAACTTTTTTCTAAGGAACAATGATAATTTTATTACTGATAGTTATATCTATTGAATTAACTTTGAATTTTTGATTTTCAAATAAATTTAATTTTCAATTCTGTATTTTCCATTTGTTATTTTTAGTTAACATCATTAGTGTTATTAGTTCTAAAAGATTTACTGAATTACCAAAAAAAAAGTGATAATAAATGAAACATATAATAAAAATAGTGATATTAGTACGAAAAAGTATTAAATTGCAGAAATATTAATTGAAAACAAAACTTACATACTTTTTTACAATTTAATCGAATAATATTTTATCAAATAACTATTTTAGGGTATTGAAACAGTAACAATGTTAATGTGTTTTAAAATTAAATATCCTACACGAGTATACATGTTACGTGGAAATCATGAAGATGCTAATACAACATTAATTTATGGATTTTATGATGAATGTATTTCTCGATTTCCAAATGATGAAGGAGAATTGGTAATGAATCCTTTTTTCAATTATATCAGATTATAAATGATTTTCTAGTACAATTTATAGAAATATAATGATACATCATATCGTATAATTTAATAGTATCGTAATGGATTAATGAAACACATTAATTAATGTTTTAAAATAGATTTTTTAATCACTTTTTATATAATAAGATACTAATATAACATTAGATCTGGATAATAAAAATAATTCATAATGCCCATTAATATGATTGATAATTCTCGTCGAAAATGGTTAACACGATTGATAAGTAATATTTATTGATAAGCATCGATTGATAATACTTCTCAGTACGACTGATATGATTAATTACTACAATTCATGATATTTATCGGTGATATAAATTAAAACAATTACATGCTTATTTATTAATTTAGTTATGGCATATATTCATGATGGTCTTCAATATGATGCCTCTAACAGCTATTGTTGCTGATCGAATATTATGCATGCATGGCGGCTTATCACCACATCTTAATGATATTGCAATGCTTGAAAAAGTAATAAAATTAATTTTTCGAATGAAAAATTTAATTTATGAACAGTTAAAAGATATGTGAAGAGTAAAAAGTAAAGTTAAGGTAACTTTTTTTAGATTAATGATAGTAAAACTTCGAGATATTTTAAATGTATTCCAATTTTTATATTACAGATTCCTCGTCCCAGTATTGTGCCACCATATGGAATGATGTGTGATGTGTTGTGGTCTGATCCAGATGATCGATATCCAGGTTGGGCACTTAGCGCACGTGGAATATCATTTACATTTAGTAGTAAAGTAGTGAAGGAATTTTGTGAAACAAACAATATCGATTTAATCGTCCGTGGACATCAACTTACAGCAGATGTTAGTTAATCAATTTGTTTGTTTAAAATTTTAAATTTTCAAATTCAAATAAAGTTTTGTAAATTTCTTTATTGTTTTAAGATCAAATATTTATTAAACTTTTGCTTTAAATTTTTAATTCACAAAAATTTGCGCTAGTATTCTCTTAAATCGTCAAATGCGTCAATAATTTTGCCCACATATGTATTCATCAAATGCATGCATCTACTTTTTAGAAGTTATGATTAAATAATTACCATAACTGAAATTATTTTTCTAAATAATAATTATCATTATCATAGCTAATAAATTAGATAATTATAATAAACATGTCATAACATTTGACATTTTCAGATGTTCAGAGGAGGATATAAATATTTTGCCGATGGACGTTTGCTAACAATATTTTCAGCTCCAAATTATTTAAATATGAAAAATGATTCATGCGTTTTGCACATTTCACGGAAGGTTCGTTACAATGTTTTTTTTTTTTTTATAAAAAATTTTTGGTAAAATTAATTTACATTTTAAAAAAAGCCCATCTATTTGCATAATTGCATTTCGAAGAAGCAAAAAAATTTTTATATGAATGGATGAACTTGTTCCTTGCATAATTATTTCTATAAACATAACTACTCGATATTCCAGTTTAAATGCCATTTTACGGTATTTCGACCAATATTCAGTGGTTCTGCTGAAGCGCAAAATGGTACCGAGGAAGCGCCACGTGCGACATCACTAGACGGATGTTAATGCATTATTATATGTTACCATCATTATAAATCATATATATTTGATTAAAATTGCATCATTTAATACTTTCCGCATTATTTTTTCTATTTTCCATGAAAATGGTCATTTCATACGAATGGCGCTAATTTTTATCGTTAGTATCGTCTATGACGTATCACTATTTCACATATCTTATCTGTACAACGCGTTAATCTAACTGCAAAGAAGTATGTAAAATTGTTTAAAAGATTGACAAAGTTGCCAGAAATTTCAAGCCCGAATAGGCATAATTTCTTATATGAATTCATTTCATATTAACAATCTGATTCCCATAAATACGAAAAAAAAAAAAAAAAAAGAAACCAATACTTTGATTCACTGAAAGAGGTGCAAAATCATCTCCTCTTAATGTCAAGTAGCAACAACTATGCTATAGTTTAACCGAGGGTAATATATCATGATAGTAATTCTTTCTGTTATTCGATATTTGTGAAGAAAATATTACTCTTAATTGTGGGGATAAAGAAAAAGAAAAATTACAGTTAACGGCTATCTGAAAAATTGTGAGAAGATATCAAAGAAGCTACTTGACTTTGAACCTGAATATAACAACGATCATTTTGCTAAAGTAACATTTACAAATTGGGAATTTATAATTCATGCTAAAATGTAAAAAAAAAAAAAAAAGAAAAAAATGGACAAGAAAAATTAGCATTCCAAAAGCGTTCTATCTTGTTTTCCGCATCTTGCTTTTGATGATATTTATATAAAAGAATTTTTTCCAAAGTAATAACAAAAGATAAGGAAAGACTGCATTAAATGCTGTAAAGTTGCTTGATACATCTATAAACCTCTTAAATTAAGCAAAAATCTATATCCAATAATTAAATTAAGGAAAAAAGTGGTAAATATCTACAAGTAAATACAAAAAGTTGGTGATAAGGATAAGATACAAAACAAAAGATAAGGAAGAAAAAATTTTAAAGATACTTATCGCAATGTAGAAGATTGCAAAGGGAAAAACAAAAACACTGTTTTTTCCTTTTGCAATTTTCTACATCGTGATTTTCTTTGAAGCACAATACGCATTTTTTCAATATTTTATGACGAGCGTTCACTGTGAATTAAATGTTGCATTCACTGTCCCAATAATCTTGAGTACAAAGGATATAAGGTCTTCTTCTCTGTTTCCGACCTTTACCTTCGTTATCTCTCCAAATTATAGTGTCGCTTTTTCTTTCTAATCGTGGCAAAATTATAGTTTGAATTCTCTTTTTTAGTTCACATAGGTTTCTTCAATTTTGTTGTTTCACTCAATTGGAAACGAACCTCAAACTTGGGTAATTAAACCTTTATTTATGAAAATTGTACACGCGAAACGTATTATAACTCGATAATAACAACATAACGAAAAAACGACAAGAAAACGGGGGAGGAGAAATCTAAGAATTAATTTGAAAAAATATAACCCGCCACCAAAAATGTTGGAAAAGTGCCAACAATAATTATTGACAATTATGGATTACAAAAATAACAGATCATTATCATGAAATACAACTGTCTTGTCCCAGTAGTACTAAGGCGGTTGTTTACAGAATTATATCAAGAAGTTAGGAAAGGAAGGAGATTATTGAGTGAAGATCGAATTTGGAGATAAAATTTTACAAATGATAAAAAAAATTGAAATTGAGATTACATATCCTCGGAATTTCCGGCAACAGTCGTCATCTCAATGATCTTTGTTGCAAAATGAGCGAGGCCTTTTTTTAGCTGAATCTCGGTTCGGACTTCTTTTTTCAATTTCTTTCGGGGCTTCGTCGTTTTTTCCCTGCCACTTTTGCTGCAGCTAAGGTCGAGCATTCTCCCTTTCCGTCTCTCGGAATTGTCGGTTTGTTTTTGCGTGCACTAGTCTCTTCTCGAATCCGGAAGTATTACATGTTTGGGTTCGAGCAACTTCTTCTGTTCTTGCTATTTTTTTTAGACAGCTTCTCAATTTATCGGTTGAACAAGAGTAGTCTTCCTGTTTTTGCTGGTACACCTTCTTAAAATCCATCGAGCTAATTTTCTCTCATAGTCTTTTGAACATGGAGTGTTCTAAATTCTCCCCTATGGCTTCTAATTGTCGGAGGACTCGTTTAATCGATTCGATTATCTCTATCCCATCTCGGTCATTTCTTCTAATGTTTTGAAATTCACTATATAAAGAATTCTTGATTGCCGATGTGTTGCCAAATTTCTCCGCTAGTGGTTTCCTAATAATGCGATAGTTTTCTGGCGCGACATCGTATCTCAAATACTGCTCTTGAGATTTCTCCTTTCAAGCAGGAAAACAAGTAGCTGAACTTCTGTATATCCGGAAGGTCTTGTTTATGTACTGCTGCTTCGAAGTTGCTCCAAAATTCCCTCCATTTCCGAGATTCTCCACTGAAGACCATCGGTGATAATTGGAGTAAATTTACTGTTGTTTGGTGAGCCATCTGTTTTATTTCCTTTTGATCTATTTGATTTAAGAGCACACCTTTTTTATTTCGTATGCATTCAATTGCCGCTTCTGTAGGGGAAAGAGGGTTCCTGTTTGATTAGTTACTTGGGATTCTAGAGTCGTTGGATTGGAGATCTTTTGCTGCTGTGACTTGACTAGGTCAACAAAGCTTTTATTAGGTTTACACGATATTAGAAACAATATCGCACTTTAAAACAACAATTAATGTGAAAAAAATAGAACAATATGCAAGTAATATGAATAATACCAATAGTGGTCCTTTGACAAATAATTGTTTGTGATTCGTTGAGTTCGCTTGGTATTGGCCAGGTTTGCCACTGATGTAGGGGAGTCTGACGCTGATGGTAATTCTCTTATTGCTGATGAATTGTTGGTGTTGACGCTTGTAGATACCGAAACGCCACTAGCCTTGTTGCACTGATGATAGTATTCCAAGATTGCTGCCGCCGTTGCTGGAGAATTGTTCATGCACTGGTTCGCTGTCGAGTAAGATTTCGCCTTTGTATGGTCATCCAATAGGGGCGGACGTTATACATTAGTCATACAAAAGGAATTGAATTGGATAAGACTAAAGAATAGGAGATAATTAATGATTACAACATTTAAGTAAAGAAAAGGGAGTTGGTCCCTACATCAATACAATTGACTTGATTGCGGCCATAGTTGCCAATCTTTAGACAAAGGGCATGACACTAATCGTTACAAATTTACAGACGTTAGCATATTTTACAACTCTTAAACAAAGCACATGAGCATTAGTAGATGATTAGATGAGGAGAACAAAGAGCTTTGTGCGCAATGAAATTACAAATTTTTTGTTATAAACAATATTTAAATTCTGTCGGCACTTCGGTTTACCGACAGCTTCAGCATTTTTCTTGTATTTGGCTAAGACTATCAACACTTCCTTTTTTTGATTAAATTTAATATTCCTTGCTCACCTTCTACCATTTCTGTGTACTTTTTCTCTTCTTTCTTTTGTTGCTGTGTTGGAACCTTTTGCAAAAAATCTAGCCATTTATTGTTGATATCTACGATCCTCTTGACGTATAATTCGATTCTTTCGATCTTATATCCAATTACACTTCTGCGATTTTCGTATTGTTCACATCGTTCGTTATCTGCTATTTGTTCATCTATTGACTTCCAATCCACCTGTTGTACTTCACTGATAAGCTTATTTTTTTCCCTTCGCCGGTATAGAACTTGCTAGTATCGTAGACGACATCACGGCTCGTGGCACAACAATTTTTTGCAGGGAAAAGAGGGGTTTCTGATTGATTTATGATTTGGGATTCTAGAGTCGTTGGATTGGAGATCTTTTTGCTGCTATGACTTGACTAAGTCAGCAATAGCCTTTATTAGGTTTGCACGATATTATAAACAATATCGCACTTCACAAAAATTAATTGAAAAAATAAAACAACATGCGAGTAATATAAATAATACCAATAGTGGTCCTTTGAAGAATGGTTGCTTGTGCTTCGTTGAAATTCGTTTGATATTGGCTGGGAACGTTTTGCCACTGATATTGATGAAAGAGAGCCTGTCGCTGATGTAGTTCCCTTGTTGCTGATGAACTGACGATGTCGACACTTATAGACACTGAACCGTCACTATTCTTTATGAACCGATGATCGGAATATTGAAGAGATTGCTGCCCCCGCTGCTGATGATGTATTCAAGCACTGATCCTGCTGTCCAGAAATGCTTTTGTATGGTCATCCTGGATAGGGGCGGAGGTTTATACATTAATCATGCAAAAAAGATTGATGTGGATAAAGATTAAAGGATAAGAGATAAATAATGCTTAAAACACTTAAACAAAAAAACAAAGATTTAGTCCCTACATTATTCCACAGTTGACATGATTGCAACCATTGGCAATCCTTTAGACAAAGAGCATGATATTAATCCCTATGATATTCCAAACATATTTCACAATCATTTACAATCCTTAAATAAAGAGCATGACATTAATCCTTATAAAAATTACAGACATTAGCATGTTTTACAACCATTTACAACATGTTTTACAGTCATTTACAACTCTTAAACGATGCACATGAGCATTATCAGCAGATTAGATGATGAGAAACAAAAGACCATTGTGAACAATATGAACAAATGATTATATGTATGAAATTGCAAATTTTTATTATAAACAACATTTGGATATGTCAGCATTTCGGTTTACCTACACCTTTATTATGATTAATTTGTTAATCAACGGACGCAGCAACTATATCAACAATTATATCAACAATACATTTTCGACAATATCATGAAGAAAAAAGGGAGAGAGATAGGTTATGGAAAGAAAAAGAATTGGCATAAAACGAGCTGGACCACCCGACCGAGCTCATGGCAGCTTATTCGTTGAAATGACTTTTGTACTCAGGACCCTCATCTTCTTCGTGGATGGAGGATCCTGGTATCATTTTGGAGAAACAAGAAAGATCCTTTGTTGTCTCAGGAGCATGCACCTTTGGGCGCATGAGAATGTGCTTGTGGTTAGCGCATGATGAAAGAGAGCTCTTTTTAAAAGCTCACTGACTTAAGGACAAAAAAATGATACCACAATCAACTAAGCAAATATGCAATGTGAAATTTAAAACGAAGGAATCACTGGTTTTCTCCTTTTATCCTCGCGATTTCAGCGACATGTAGCAAGCGCTGAGATTTTCCCGAGATTACTTTCGGAAGATTGTTCCGGCATAGGCATTATTGTTTTTGGATCAGCATATGCAATGAAAGCTGGCTGCATTTAACTTGTTCATTCACATTGATCAAGTTTGATGAAAACTTCTAAGCTTTACTACTGGCCACGATTTATCTGTTTCCTTTTGATGATACACTTTTTCCAGTATCTAACGTGGCAGTCTGTATTCTACTGAGGTTTCAATACTTGCGTGCTGCAAATTTTCGCCTAACGCCTATAAATGGCGTAATACTCATCCCACGTTTCTATTGTCCTAATTCACTCTTTTTCATTTTTTTTTTTTTTTTTTTTTTTTTTTTTTTTTTTTTTTTTTTGATAGATTGGAATTCGTTGTACAAATTTTTATTATCATCGATGGTTCGCCATTTTTGTCTTTCAACAACTTTTTTATGACTTCGCAATTTTCTCGAGCCTATCTCGTAATCTCTCACTGCTTTCAGAGCATTTTAAGCACGAATACAGATAGTTCAGCTTTTGAATTTCAGATAGCATTGAAACTACTCCAAAACTATCGCCAGTATGAGGTTTCTGCTAAAAGTAGGTAACAACAACTAGGGAAGATTGACTGCTACATGAGACGTGGATTTTGATAGTTCCTTAGACTGAAATAATTCTTGTGAGAGTCGCGTTAGTTCATGGTCGACTTCGTTTTTATGCATGGTTAATGTTATAATTGCTTCTTTGCTTCATGGAGCATTTTGTATAATCCACTTGTCGTGAAACTTGGTCTATTTGAATGAGGGTGCTTCACGACACTAAGTAATTGGAATATTTCATTACTTGAAACACAACGCGTGAGGTGTCGTCCAGTATTAGCTGACGCGACACGCAATAAGTGAGAAATATATACGGAAAACGTATAAAAAATTAGAAAAGAAACGGGAGATGGTGGTTCGTTGAAGTTGAGTTGACGTCGTTGGTTGATTGTCACTGATAAATTTGATTATCGCCGTTGCTTATATTTCGTTTTTTGTCCACGCCCTGTCTCTCTCTGGGTGTCATTAATTGCCGGAGCAGACATTGGTAATTGCCTCATTTTTTGTTGGTAATAAGATTTGGTCTTTAGACTGGATAATTACATTCTCCTTGGAGCTCATTATTCCATTGTGAAAAACCAAATAAATTTAACTTTCAATGGATTTGCAATTACATTTGGGCAACGTTTTAATTGACTGCCCCAATACTCAGCAAATTTAACTACCATTAGATTTACGAAATGAGGTGAACGATTACAAAATAGAATTAGTTCAACTACACCATATGTGAATTACCTTTTATTCGGTTACTCCGACAGGAGCAATTAAAAAATCGAATTATTTTAATTGCACCAATATATGGATTAACCTTTATTCGGTTATTCCGACACCACTGTCGCCTTTTGTGATTTCTTCATACTTCTCCATCTTTTCTTTTTTTTTCGTATATTTTTGAATATAATTCAATCACTTATCGTAACAGATTCCAACGTATGGATGCAAGTTGAAATCTTTGAACTTTTTCTTCAATTATTCGTTTTCTTCGTAAAATTCTTGCCGCTGTTCTGTTGTCAAGGATTGATCAGGATGCTTGAATTGCATCATTTTTACTTGAGAAGATGTCCAACCTTTCCTTGGCTGGTTCAATAATTGCTATAATATTTGTAGCCATTGACTTCACCTCGGGCACCAAAAACTGTCGAATTTTTTTTTAAGAAAGATAACTTTAATTTGAATTGACAGTTAAAGACTTACTTTGTAGTCGTGAGTGATTGGGTTGCTTGATCAGTCGAATTTATTCGAAATTTTATTCTCGTCCAATGAATACAGTACAGAAATAGGGAACGAATTGAATTATATTTGAATCCTATTGCAAGTTGAATTACTCGGTATTTGGATATCGAGGAAACGAGTTGAAATATTCCAGCAAGGTCCTTTAAGTCAGCAAAATTCCCTTCCTGAGTTTCTCCCACCCTTTTCTGGAATATATCGGTCGCATACCTGGCCGAGTGCCAAAGCAGTGTTAAAAACAGTAATAGACCATTATGAAATGCAACAGTCTTATCTCATTTAGAATAAATAAGCTGCCTACAGAGTTACGTTACGAATGCATGACATAAGTAAATTATTGAGCAGATATCAAAAACAACGATTAAAATTTACAAAAATGATTGAATCAAAAATCTGATATCATGAATCTCTCGGAATTTTCGACAATCTTTAATTCAAATACAACTTTTGATATCTTAATATTTGTTTCAATCCAAATATGATTTTTCCTGCGACTTTTGATACCTTAACATTTATTTTAATTCAAACATGATTTGCTTATGATTTTTGATATCTTAGTATTTATCTTAATTCAAACATGATTCAAAATAAATGCGCAATAGGTTGTTTTCATGGAAAAATTAGTGATTTGTTGGTAACATGTTATTGATTGATAGGAAGTTGCATATTTTTCTCAATAGCATTGTTACACTTTCAAAGTGATTGGATTTATCCAGCCAAACTTTTGAAAAAATGGAATCGACTCATAACAGCAACTAGTCTGATAACAAAATAAATTAAATATTGAAATCGTTCAATAAACTAATAGTGAATATATTTTCCTTTCTTCCATCACAAATATAGATTGGTAATTGATTTCTTTGTTAATCTTTTCATAATCAATGAAAATGACGTAGCAACAGTTGCGTGTGATAGAATTCACTAAAGCAGCCAATGAATATTTTATGTTTCGTGAAATGCATGCTATTCAATATCATTTCATTAAATATCAAAATGATATTTTACCGACAAAAAATATCATTCTAATCTTTAATTAATTCGGCATAAGAAACCTCCTTTCTAATTTAAAATTCATTTCTACTTTATTTGTCTGCTACAAATCTCTCTTTCAGATTCGTTTTTAATAATTTTTTTATTCATTTCATGATTTTAACCGATCCTTGAGATTAAAAGGGCGGAATTGTAGAATTTACTTTGAATAATTTATTTTTTCCTTAAAGTACTGAATTTCTCGACACTTTCTTACATTCTCAATTTATATAATTTTGCAAATAATGGTCAAATGCAAATGATCCATATATTTGCGATATTTTTCCTTAAGAAACAACTGGAAACCAAACTGTTGCCCATAATTTTTATTTCGTAGCATTTTGCGATTTCATCGAAATAAATTTCAGAATTCCTGTCATAGACTTATTATTGGACCTATTTCGGTCATAACCTTTCTCAATTAAATTCACTTATAATAAAAACTAATTAGATGAAATTGTTTAGAAGGAAGTAGATAAATTGATCACTGAAGGAAAACGCAATACATTACATTAGTCTCACGGAAAAATTGATTGTTCTAATGGCAGCACTTTATGAGTTGTTTGAAAAAAAGAAAAAATTGTATATTTTTGTCAATAAATTTGCTATATTATCAATAATTGAAATCATTCAGTCAAACTTCTAAAAAATTGAAGTCCACTGATAATAATAATTAATTTGATGAAGTCGTATAGAATATTAAAATCGTTCGGCATTATTGAATATGTTTTAAAATTTATAACTTCAAGTAACAGTGAATTTAATATCTCTCATTGTGTTTGCTTTTATTGTGGCCATGCAATATTTTGCAAAATCCGCTCCTCAGCTTAAATCAGCGGATTTTCATTGGTGAAATTATAAAAAACTTGTCAGATTCTCCACTTGCGAAATTATAAAACTTACCCAAGGGAAAACTAATCCTGATGTTGTGAATTTGATTTTGAATGAAAGATTTAATAATTAGTTTTTATATTAACAACACATCTCGTGATGTTTTCAAAGTTATGCCCTGATATTTTTACATTGGAACATAGAGGTCTATTATTTTTTACCATTCATTAATACCATTCATAAAATTATGTAAGGTTGGAGATACCTAAAAATTACACTACTTGGGAGAATAGAACATCTTGGCATTATCTATCACGAGTTAATGAGTGGAATAAGCATTTTATTACTGTTATACTTCTTTTTTTTTTTTTTTTTTTTTTTTTGAATACTGATTATGATCCTGTGGAATACAACACAAAAATATGAAGTGAGGAGACTGGAAGTAATATTAAGATGGGGAGAATCAAGGACAGGAAATTTCGTTTATGAAGATAAACATAAAAAGTAAGTTTCTGGATGTAAGCAACGGTAGAAAATATAGAATTAATTAAGATATATTGCTTGATATTTGAAAGAAAACATGGATTTTATAAGGTGTGATGGCAGGGAAATTAGTGATGGAGAAATCAAAGATTTTATGAGCTGGTGCTTGAGATTGATTTGTTCAATACAAGTCAATTCGAAAAATTATTTTAAGACGGAACGAGTGATAAATTGGACAAAAATTTCAACTATGTTGGCGACAGCGAAATCCTTCGCAGAATTCTTCAAAAAAGTGAGCACTGGGTTAGTACTTTAAGTAAGAGAAAGAAAGCCAAGATGGAACAATGGGTAATCAAAAAAAAACCGAAAGAACTTGTGAAAGAGATGTATAAACTGCTGTATGAAAGTAGTGGAACAATGAAAGAAATACATGTAGCAGTACGATGATGACCAGCAAGATTTCAAGGTTTATGTTTCAATGGCTTTTAATGATAGTGAGGAAAAAGCAAAAGATGGGAAAAATATAGGAGAATTAGTTTAAATGGAAGCTTTGCAATCTTAATGTAAAAGACAACTTGCAGAATAAGGAAATAAAAAAGCAAACATAGAAATTACAATATTCCCAATTAGCTTTAAAATTAGCGGTTGTATACCTCCCAAATAAACACAAAAAAAATTGAAGTTTTTATCTGAAACTACCTTTCTACATTTATAATAAAATAAAACATATATAAGAGCAAGAAAAAAGATTCATAAAGTGAGCGACTACAAAGCATTCAATATATCCAAAAAGATCAAATCTTAGAAAAGCATGAAGATAACAGAAAACATTAATGAAAGAAGTGAAAGGAATTGTAAAATGCTTCAATTAATATAGTTTTTGATATTGATTAACAAATTAAGCTTGATGCTGTTTGAAAACCTGGTGTTTTCGACGTCTCTGCTCTAAAATTATCATGGCCGACATCATATTTCTGGTTTTCCTTTGTCAGTTTTTTGATTTCTGTTATCTGAAAATAAATTTTCATCATATTTTGATTTTTCGTTTTAAAATACTTCTGGCATACGAATAAGTCAGAAATTTTTCTTTTTGCTGCGTATATATTAATCAGACATTATAAATCCCTAGCAATATGAGATTAATAATATCGTTTACGTGATTTCAATTATTTTTTCTATCAGTTAAAATGAAAAATAAGATCAACTATTTATCCGCTACTTATTGTAATTATCATCTTCCAAATTTTTCCACAGTAAACAATGCAAAATAAATGAGTTCAAATATGGTATAGAGCTATGAAAAATGATGGGAGAAAAGAGATTGGTAATCGTCTTATATAAATGTAAAAAACAATTAAAGAGAAAAAATAACCTTCTGCGATATTTTATGTTGATAGGTAAAACTATTTTTTGAATTTTTATAAATATCATATTCGATGTAACAAGATGCCTTCTCTATATCAACATCATGTTGTTCGTCATATAAGTTTGCAACTAAGGCTTTGTAAATTGCCATACGCACAGTTTCTCTTCGCTAAAAATTATGAACAAAGTAAATAAGAATATTATGACGGAAAAAGACTTAAATTATAATTTAAGAAAACATACATAAATTCATCCATTACTAGATCAAAGTAAAGAAAAATGCCATTTATATAATAAAAATGATCTATGTAATAGACGTTCTGAAAACGGCTTGTTGTCTTTCATTTATTTCCAATTTTCTCCATTCTGAGAACCATTAAATACTATCAAAATAAACTAAAAATTTCATTTTTCTTCGCTACAAATATCAGCAACAGTATCTGAAAAATGATAAAATCTAAATCATCTAAAAACCACTATACTATCTTCTCGGCAGAAAAACATATTTCTACTTTTTATTAATTGGAAATAAACAGTAAAATTTAAATAGAAAGATAGAGAATTATAAATACATTAGCTGTCAGATTGGAGACACTTTTTGCTGTCGGTTCGATAATCAACAAATTCGTAAGAACTGAAATTTTAAATTTGAATAAGATATTGACAAATATACTGATATCGGATATTAGCTATAGAATCAAAAAAACAATTGACCAACGTTTTAAAAATATTGGTAGTATCTTACCTTCTTGACCAACTGCTGTAGTTGCTGCAGTCTGCAAAATGAAGTTATCGCTTGAATAATCATAAATATTGCGGAAAACATTTCAAAAAAATGAGTGGGACAAAAATATAAAACTTCTTAGGATATTTAACTGACAGAGCAATCAACAAATAGTGAAGTCAAAAAAATGAACTTATCAATATTTGGGTTAAATTAAACAATTCAAAATGAAACAAATTAAATATTTCAAACCTTTCTACGTCTCGCAAATTCTTGTTGGACGATTTCTGTACGACATTGCTTTTCCTTATTCTCCGAAATTGCTGCTGCATCACCAGATTCATTCACATCCCATTCTCTTTACAGAAAGTCAATAACTGTCATTAAATTCAGAATGAAACAAGCAAGTCAAACAAAACACAACAATTTCTATAATATAATAAATCTATAATATAATATTATAAAAAAAAAAAAATGTGTTGAATTCTACAGAGGCACGAAGAATTTGATGCCCATTTTCATGTTCTATGGCTTACTTGACTCCTGCTCGACCTCCTTCATACAGAAAACAATCATCGTCATCATTAAAACGACGTTTTCGAGACCGTGAACTACCAACATCCTTCCAAGCTTCTGCATTAAATCGTGATAATATTTCGTTACAAATCTAAAAAGTAGGCATAAAAAGTAGCTTAAAAAGTATTCAACAGCAACAAAATTTTTACGAAAGTTTTTTCAGATAATAAGGTGATTAAAACCTCGGGATTTTTACAATAATCACAACTCTTTTTGCATGGTCGTAAATCTTCATCACCAAAATAACGGCCAAAAGATATATGTCTGCATCTGAAAAATATACAAAATTATTATTAAAATGAATTTTACATACTTCAGAAATTCAAGAAAAAGAATATGATCTACAGTATTCTATCTCATGATTTGAATTTGGATAAAAAATGTGCTAAATAAAATTAAACGCACTGGGGTTTTTCACAGTATTCCACCATTTTTTCGAAACCATGTTGTATTGCTTTCACTTGCTCATCAATTATCTTCTTATCTAATTTTTTAGCCTAAAAAAATAGTTATGTTGGAGCACAACAGAAAAATTTATTGAATCATCTTCTGTTAATCTATACTGCATCTAAAACTTTTACTTTCGTTTTATAAATATCTTGATTAATCAAAAAATTGAGCAGTTGTCGATCATCTCTGCTGTAATAGATACGGCAATAACTTCGTTTACCATCACGTCCAGCACGACCCGATTCCTGATAATATGCGGCTAGATTCTGTGAACATGTCCAATGAACAACTACTCTAAATAATGAATTTTGATAATTTTTCTGCTCTGAATAAAACTTAAATCACTGAAATTTGAGGAAAAAAATAAAACAGGAAGAAAGAAAAGGATCAGCACAGCAAAACCACCTGACATCTGCCTTATCGATACCCATTCCAAATGAAATGGTAGCTGCAATAACAGGGATAACATTTTTCATCCATTTGTCCTGGATGTCATCGCGCATCTTAAAATAATAAACTAATACATAGAAAAAGAAATAAAAAAAGAAGGAAATCTCAAATTTTGAATTTTAAATCCATATAAAACTTCAAAAGATAAATTTGAAATTCGACGACAATTTAATCTTAAAAATTTGAAATTCGACGACAATTTAATCTTAAATGTTTTAAATAAAGTGCATAAATATTTCAAAATTTTATTAAGAAATTTAAGTACAATTACCAAAATTCAAAAAAGAAACCTTATTACCCAAACCAGCATGATAGGCATATGTAGGAATACCTTCTTCCGTTAGACGAGTCGCCATTCGTTCACATTCATCTCGTGTACGACAGTATATAATACCACTGCCCATAAACTAAACGCATGCATATTTCTTTGTCTTTCAAAAATTGCTTTTATTTTTAGATTTTTTAAAATGTCAAAGAAGTCGTTCCAAAAACTGATATGAGGCAGAGCCTGAAGATCCGTCAAATAATATAAAAAATCCTTCAAACAATCAAAATGAAGTAATACATCCGAAATTAAAAAAAAAAACAAAGAAAAAAACAGAAAAAAAAAACTTACAGCTAATTTTCCGCAAGTCTCATTGGATTTCGAAGAATGCGTATCTTCCACTGATTTAAACTTTAACTTATTAACAACATCAACCGCTGATTTAGGCTCAGGGGCAAATTTTGTGGTAGATGTGGATTTCTGAGTACATCCTAATGCTTTCATGATAAAGAGAGCCAAATGCCTCTGAAAAATACTTGAGTAATTATTTTGAATTTTGTAATTTAAGCCGTAAGAAGATAGTCGACTTTGTTATTAAACACCATTGATGATTAACACTCTTCATTAATATTTTCTATAATTATATCATTTCAAATATTTGCTTGCATCAAATCTCTGAATAGAAAAAGGAAAAAAAAAGAACCTCAGGTGCAGAAGGTAATAAATCTTTCATGATAACATCATAATATAAATTATCACGGAATGTTGATGCCTTGAACATTTTCACGTTGTTTAGCTTCAACTGCTTCACGATATCATCTTGTGCATTTTTGTTAGCTGTAGCAGTCAATGCAATCCAACATACCTAGGATACTCTAAATTCAAAACACTGTAACTCTATTTCGAAGAATCCATCTATCTAATAACTAAAAACATTTAAAATACAAAATCATTACTTCAGGCGCCAATTGCCGTAAGTTTCCTAATTTCAAATAATCCGGACGAAAATCATGACCCCAATGTGATACACAATGTGCTTCATCAACAACAAAATAATTCAGCAAATTTCTTTTGAATAAGCTTGTAATCAACCGCTGAATATTTGGAGTAGCCGCAGATTCTGGGGTAATGTACAATAACTGTGTTTCAGGTTTTGTTGCTCGCAAATCCTGAAATTTATTTTCAATTCAGGATTCTTTTTCTTCTTTGAATTTCTCAAATCCTAATTAGAAGAAAAATATGAAACATTTTAATAGCATATCAAAGCTCAAAAATCTCTATTCCTCAACAATCTAGTTGAGGTATATCAAATTTCATGAAACATTTACTTCAACAATTCGTCTTCGATCCTCAACACTAGTTTTTGAATTCAGTGAATCACATTTAATTCCATGAGCTTTACAAGAAAGTACTTGATCTTGAATCAATGCTATCAATGGTGAAAACACAATTGTTACACCTGGATGATACATTAGTGCCGGCAACTGAAATTAAATTTTCTTTTTGATGAACTTACTACTTTATACTATAAACATTGAATTTCTAATTTAAAATTATCATGCAAAGAAACTCTAAAAATGAAACAGACAATAATGCTTTACATTATATTAAAAACATAATTATACCTGATAGCACAACGACTTCCCAGCACCAGTTGGCAATGATATGAAAATATCTGATTTTTCTTAAAAACAGATTTTTGATTATATATATGTACAAACAGAAACAAGAATAGAAAAAATCGCAAACCAAATCTTATTCCTCAGAATTCTGAATTTCTTAAATCACTTTGTTTAGATGACATGTACATCATTAAATCATTATAAAGATCATCTTACTAGCGATGATTTCCACACGTGGCTTTATATGCTTCATATTGCTACCGGCGCAAAAATGTCATATGACGCGAACTTTTGCGGAGCAAAATATGCAGTATATATTTCAAAATTTCATCATATTCAATCAAATAACCTATTCATAGAAAGGATAAAAATATCATTTATAGATAAAAGAAAAAATCACTTCTTGCTATAGTATAAATTGCTTGCTTCTGAACTGCCGTTTTATACTTTTTGTATTTGAAAACGGCATTCAAGAGATGATCCGCTTTTTCCTTAACCTCCGTATTGCTTAAATGTTTTGAAGTGGACGCTTTTGAAAAATTTTGGTCCTCTGATATCTTATCCTGTTCACAAACAATCACAACCGGTAGTTTACGAGGTCGATCTAAAAATCAGTTCTTATTCACTGAAAGAGCAAATCGAAATTATAAAATGATTTGTTAGAACAATATTGCTTTTCACTCCTAAAATTTAAGTGCTGGTGAAATTTATTTGAATTTTAGATTGACCTAGAATCAGATAAAAGTAGATTTAGACTAAGACAAAAAATGCAAGCAAAATAATTACCTGAGAAGGCTGCAGGATTTGTTTCTCGTTTTTCTGGTGACTGCTTAATGGAATTATTAATTTTTTTCAAAGGCGGATGCATTAGAAAAGCCCATTTGTCAGCTTGATTTTGCAATATTTGTGGTGGTTTAAAATCATCATCATCCAATAAAATAGCTTCTAAAATAGTGGAACCAAAATTGCCTTAATTTTTACATAATTTTGAGGGCCCATTAAGCATGTTTTTTCAATTACTAGCCAAATACTTGAAGTTACATGATACTTCTGGTTATTTCTCTTTATAAGAAGTTCTACAAAAATTTTGTAATATTTCTTCTCTTTTCTCCAGAGAAAATATTCAACTGTTAAATGTCTCAAAAACATAAAAGACCAATCTTCCATAAAGGATAAGCAAAAGAAAAGTGATTTTGTTTCTATTCATATTTCTTTTTTTCCTGTTTCTAACACACATTATTTATGTTTTGCGGAAAGCTTCAGAGAATAGTTCGCAGTGTGTTTCACAGACTATATTTCGAACCATTGAAATTTTATATGAGAACTAGAAAAATACAATAGAATTATAAGTTCAATTTCAAATTCATATCGAACTTTTGAATTCCAAATACCGAAAAGAAACGTAGCTACTGTCTTTATACTAAATAGCCAGGAAAAGTGTATGAAGAAAGAAGCTGATTTTTTGTGTCAAATATCTCATTGAAATTTCTCAGTGTATCTAAAAAAAACATACCACTTTTAGTAGAATTTGTCATGTCAAACAATAAAAACAAATAACACGGGATCCACAACTATTGGCTGAAAACAATAATACTTTTGAAAAAAATTTCAGCAAAGTCAAACTTCTCGCCGAAATTGATGATTACCAATCACAGCATTATTATCAATCAATCTAAACAAATAGCATAACTTGGCCTATATGTTACTGGATATTTCATTTCACTTGATGAAACGCCATCTTCGAACTACGCATTACTATCGGAAACTTCTGTCAATTAAAACAAAATTCATTCAAATTCGTTTGTGCATATGAATAGAAAGAAAACGATGACCCTTAGATTCGGTGATCTAGACATGAAGTATTATTCAGCTTGATCATTCGTCAAAACCAACAGGAAATACAAAGAAATCAATATCAACATTAAAATATTCATATACACATGCGCTGTTAAAAAAAATTTCGGAAAAATTTTGAAATATTTTTTGACTAAACAGTTTAAAATCAAGATATAGATAAAATGCACAAAAATAATTTTTGCAGAAAATAGACAAATGAACAAAAGAAAAAACTGTTTACATTAAATTATATTTTATTTTACCATAATTCCATCCAGCGCGCACTTTAACTTTGCGTATTATTGGTTACACTAAAAAAAATTTCCAAAATTTACACTTAATAATTTTCGCGGGCTACTGGTAATATATCATACATATAGAACACTGCATTATTATGTATTTTATAAAAACGAAACACATTCACCGTTCTCCAACTCGTTTTTTTCGAATACTTTGTTGATATAACTTAGCTTAAGTGGACCAATAACACAGAATACGAACTATTCTTTTACTTCTCAATTCGATAAAGCTAGCTGTACTGAATGTATTTTATCAAACTTTGTTTACCTGAAGGACATACTTAGCTGCGATATATAAGGAAAGTTTTGAAAAAGAGAGAAAAGCTTTTTTTGCGACGAAAATTTCTACCTTCGGATAATAGCAAAACTCCTTTGTACAAACCTGCATGCTTAATGGAATTTATATGAAAAGCAAATGAATTAACAGATAAAAAAAAAAAAAAAAAGAAAAAAAACGAATTATCTAAACAAGCTAGGAGTATTCTGCCAGAGAATATTTTGTTGGCTTTTGTAGTTAAAACATAAAACACTAGTAGAGATACATTATTCCTTAACATAGTATTAATACATTGACTATGGATTAAGGATAAATTTATCAAACTTCCAACTTATTATTAAGAATGAAAATATTTTCCTAATGAGCAAAATGACTCATAAGTGCTGAAAATAAATATAAGACGAAACGCAGAATTTTTCAAAGCAAAGATAAAATTTGTTAAAATGCAAAGGCTAATCGAAAAATTTCAGTCATGGAACTTTTTCTTTCTTAACGATGGGTTCCTTCTTGAATATTGTGATGACCCGTTGAACAATAAATTCATAAAGATATAATAAAAGTCGTCGCAGTGGTGGCGGTGGAGCTAAATCTTTCTCGTCTTCCGAGAGAGGTATCATCCTGAAACAAATTCAAAGTTAATTACATATATCTCTATGATTTATGTAATTAATAATTATACAAAGTCATCGATTAACGTTGCAAATAAAGTATAGGTGAAATTTCACAGTGTTTTAAATGAAAATGTGAGAAAAAACTAACATTTTTGTGGTCAAAGTATGTACCGGTCCAAAAAGCATAGCAATTGCTGTACAAACAAGGCAGATTACATTGAATGGCATACTAAAATCCGGTACTGGTAATAAAATCAGCAGGACTTCGCCATGCATACTTATTATGCGCGAATTTTTTGTACCTAATATCCTGCAAAATTTAACACAGTTAAGATCTGTATAATAAAACGATAACATTCAATTAAATCTCATACGTACTCATCATAAGTGGTAGTGATTGGATCTCCAAGGACAGTTCGATTTTTTTCCCATAATTCAGTAGCAGCACTAAAAGTTATAACAGGTGCTGGAATATAGAACCCATGACTAGCATCTGGCGGATATTCATTCACTCTGAAAAACTTTCACATCTTCATTTTCTATCAACACTTATAAATAGATGTGACTATTTAGTATTTCGGAATTTGCACAAGGATTAAATAAGAATTCCACTCTTTCAACATTAGTTCTACTGAGAGTCTTACTATTCGTTATATATGATGCAGCGTATTGAAATATGAATGAGAATCAATATCTCAGACATCATTATTTTACATTATATAAAAATTGTCATCGAAGGAATTTGAAAATCAATCCTAAAAATCCATTTAAGATATGATTAATCTACGTTCTGGAATAAGACCATAAACTCCATTGCTGCCATTCCGATATGCTTTGAATGATTCCAATAGTGAAAAAGTTAGCTAATAAACATATCTTTAAACAATGCATATGCTGCATAATTCTATAAAGTATAATGATTACTTTTATAATCCTCAATGACAACCAATGAACAAACCTCAAGAAGGCTTTATCGAACTCCAAAGATATTTCACAGAATGAATTTTCTGGAAGAGTGACATTCCATTCTAGAAGAAATGGTCGCTGGCGATCTTTTGCCGGCACAAAGACTTTTTTGTTCACCTTCCCTTCCAGGAATTGTCTCTTAAAAATGAAAAAACTTGAGAAATTTTCACAATATAATATTACTTGAAATTCCATAAAATACATGAAATGTTCACTGAAATTCTATACAATCACAATTTTTTTTTTTTTTTTTGAGACTCATTTATCTAGCAAATTTTATTAATTTATGCCCGATGTTTGTTCAATAATTCTTCAAATATACATATTAGAATTTGTTGATTAATTACCTGCTTAATATCTAGAGGTTGACAAGTAAGACGAATTGTATGGTAATATATTTTTATGAACCATGGCACTACATGTGTATAGACAACAGACTGTGGAATGTGTTGTGCATTTCTCAAAATACTAATCAGATATCCCGATTGCTGGTCTGTACCCGTAACGTAGCTTCGAATCCTGAAAATAACAGTTTCCACAATCAAAAAAGACAGAACATAAATACCAACTATGGAAAATCATTCAATTTAATTCGAAATTGAATGCTTTCAAAAATTGTTCAGTAGTTATCCAATCTGTTTTTGAGGATATGAAAAATTGATGATTTAGATATGAAGAAAATCTGAAAAAATCCACAAAATTCTATCAGTAGAAATCGTTATCTTAATCATAATCAAACTATAAAACATTGATATTATGTAAAAGACGTAAATTCTTAAGAGTCTGGAAAGGCAAAGAGAAACAAGATGTTTTTTAGAATTAAACACGAACGTAACCAAAGAAGGACTATTATTGACTGGTAGTTCCAGTCGACTTTCATATTGTGCGCTTATATCAATCGGGAATGCATGACGTGGATATGCGGAAATATTGTACAGTGAGTAAATGCGACTGCCTATTTTCCGCAGTTGATTGTTTTCAGTAATAACCTGAAAGAAATAAGGATTATTTTAGATAAGTCAAACTTTTTTCAAGTCTCCAATGAAGATTTAAAATAATGTAAAATTACCTTTCGATCCATTTCGAATAAAACAATATCTCTATCTGCTATTACACAGTTTTGATCGAGCCGTCTACCAAATATACGCCGAAAATTCCAGTCTAAAAAAATGACAGCACTGCAGTGTCCTATTTATAAAAGCTTCAAAAAAATTTAAAAAAAAAAAACCAAAATTACCTAAATTTCTAGATTGCAAATCTAATTCCGATACGAAATTTAAAGTGAGTTCTAGCCTTCGCCGTGTTCCACAATCCGCTGTTCCATCCTAAAACTTGAATATCAGGTAGAATATGAAATAAATAAAGAGATCTTAGTTCTCATCTATTATTCAAAAAATAATTGCTTCTAGAAGATTGAAGATAACCATCGATTTACCTCATTAAAAAGATGCTGGTTACGTTATTCCTGACAATATTCAGATAGTGATAAAAAAGATATCTGGTGATAGAAAAGCGAGATACAAACCTCGCAAACGTGAAGAAAATGCACAGACATTGAATGAAAAACTGATTCATACATTTTAATAGGATTCAGCAGCGTAGATAAACCGGTCTAAATTATTCATGAAATAACAAAAAGTAAAGCAAAAGAGAGCCATTTTTATCTACTTTCCCGTGATATTGTTGGCTCAAATAGAACAACTGAGTAAAATATGAAACAGAGTTTTAAAAAAGTAAATTATATTTGGAAAAATAAAAGAAAAGCATACTTGCTTACAAGGAAGTAATTTTCTCCATGGCGTGAAATTTTCCGTACAGATCGTTTCACTAGCCAAAGCACCATACCGAAAAGTGAAACAGTACAACCAGAAAATAAAACATACAATCAACATTAATAAAGAGAGGAACGTAACTATGAAGAAACTAGCCAACAGTTGAAGGATTATCCTTCGCTCAATTTCCATATATCAGTGAAGCCTCTTACTCAAAATTTATCAGAAAATATATGTTCTCAGATGCAAGATCATTGCAATAAGAGATGTAAAGGATGGAAATCATAAATAAATAAGCAAAAAAAAGGCCAAATTTATCGAGATACCTTATTTGTGATGAATCTTTTGGATGAACAAAGCCCATCGGCAAAAATGAGAGTTGTGGTGCGGCAGTGTAAGTGGGCAAAATATTGAGAAGAGACGTACAAAAAATACCATTCATCGAATTGACAAAACTTATCCATCGTTCATCAACTAATTTGCTAAAAAGAAAAAAAAAAAAAAAAAAAAAAGATTCGCTCAAAATTTTTTGAACGGAAGATATGCTAATATCTATGAATCAGATTCAATTTTGATGTTACTTCAAATATAATCCATTTCCTTATTATCTTAATTCTATATTTACTCTCGACAAAACAATTTACCTTGTTCTATTTCCATTAATCCAAGCATATAATTGCGCACCGCTTGGTGAAGACGGTTGAGGTTGTATTCCCCATTCGTTCAACCTCCAGAAACCTGAAATATAAATTAATAAGTTTTTATATTTCTATATTTCACTTAAATCAATTAGCATTAACTTTATAAATTAACAAATTAATCAATCAAAGCATAAACAAATAAAACAGATTGGCAAAGAAAGACGTAAGAGTTAATTGCTCAGTACATTTGCTAATTGACAATTACATCAGCTAATATGACGTGTGGAATTAAAAATAATTACCCTGCGTGAGTGATAAATGAAACTCTTGGATGTGATGCTTTTTTACTACTTCACTGATAATGCGTGGAAAGAGAGCATAATCCAATCCTATAAAGTTTTTCAGAAATTATTTTAATTCACATAAACAATTAAATTTTTAATTTATTTTCGATTATAACAATTTTTTTTCTATACAACTAATCATAACAATACTAATTTATCTAAGGCAGCATAATAATTGTTTATTTTAGTTAGAATTATGATGAATAAATTATTTCTTGCAGATTACAAAAAATTAATCAATTATTAAGTAAACCAATTAATGAATAAACTTTTTTACATAGCCAATTTTACTTATTCATTAAATAATCAAAATCAGTATTAAAGCATAAGAAAAACATACCTGATTTAGCATCAGATGTAATAACAAATTGAAACTGTGTTAACAGATGTTCACTTTTTAACCTTTTAATGAGCAGTTCTTCCGTATATGTATCCTTTCCTTTCAATATCCTTAAATCCACACTACCATATGATGCTACTAATAAATAAGCGAAGAAAATAATAAAATCATTGTACTTTATCCACATCTTCAATAATAATAACGATAGTATTGTTGCTGATAACGAATATATTGACGTCATCATATATAAAGATTTATTCAACTTAAATTAATAATGCGTTTAATAGCTTAAATTACCACATACTTTAAAATATACATCCATATTACAACACACTGTTTTTAAAATATATTTTAAAATGTTTAAAAGTTTAAATTATCACATAATATTTCAAAACCTACAGGGAATTTCCAATACATAAGAAATAAAGTGATAATAATATTGATTATAAGATTGGTATAATAAGAGAGATTTAAATTTTAATAATTTTGCTGATAAACATATCAGAAGCCTAAGTTAATTACACGATAGTACTTGAAGAATCATCTTGACAATGCTTCATATGAATTTAAGGTCAAAGGTAAACAAAGAATCGTAAGCCACAAAACCCCACCTCCCAAACCATACCTCTCAAATACTATGTCCGTTACTACTGCATACCATTTTCAGTTTGCTCATCAAACTTTCAACGTATTCCAGCCCGGTCACTATGAAAAGCTCGATCCCATTACGCTTTGGTCTTCTTTTATTAAATTAAAACTGTTTCAGGTTTGATTTTTAATTTATTTTAATTTATTCTGTAAACTATTAAATTAATATCAGTAATTAATGAAGTTTGAAATCACTCACTAAAGCTATCATATTTCCAAATAATCACCTTTTGATATTGTTTATCCACATTCTTTTATCAGAAATATTCTTATTAACGAATACTAAAGTGGTCTGAAAATTAATATGAATATTTTTGATATTATTGAAATTTGATATGCTTATTACAGTATCTAATCCAATCATATAGTCATTATAGAAAAAATGTTAAACTGGATAATTATATCAAGTCAAGTAAGCATGTAACTGATATATTACGACGCATGACTATTAGAAGAGGTTTAAGGTAAAATGTTAGGGAAAGTTACAGAATATTTGAACATATTTGCCATCTAATGTTATTTATTTAAAAATTACGTGACTTATATATCATATATCACGTACGTAAAATGTAATCTATCATTTAATTCATTATTCTATGCCACGAATATTTGGAAATGATTCTTTTATTTATTAAGCAAAATATTCTTTATATTTTCAAATTATTATTGTTTATGCGAATGAATATGGTAATTTGCAAAATATATGACAAAAAGATAGAAAATTTTATTTTAAATTTGTTAAATAATTTAAATTGAAGTGAAAATAACTGTAATGAAAAATGAATAAATTATAACAAATATACATATACAAAACCCAGCAAATATACAATATTATATGTATAAATAATAGTGGGAATACTAATAATAATAACAGTAATAATTATAATAATATTGATAATAATGATTATTATTATGGCGATAATTTCAGTAATAATAATGATAATGATAATAATAATAATGTACAAATATATACTAAAAAAAGAGTACAAATGTAAAATAAAATGAGGAAAATAAATCGTTTCTTAAGCAAAGGAAAGATGAATCAGTCATGTTAAAAATTGATTATTTTTAATTTCTTTCTTTTTTTTTCTACCAAAAAATGTTTGCTTAGCTTTTGAAGAACAAATAAAACACGGAATTTTTCACTACCGAAATTTCCGGAAATGAATTAAATAGAATGATCCGATTCCTGCTATTTAAAAATGAACTTCATTTTCAAATTGTAATAGACAAATACTATTACATTAGCAATTTTAAATTATATTAGAAATACTGGATAGGAATTTGAAGAAAAAACAATAAATTATATCGATAAATTGGAATAGCGTATCGAAGAACATAATGATATTCGAGAATTTTATTTTATATTAGAATAATTATTGTTCAATAAGTAAATCTATCCTTTACATAACACGTTATTTATTGCAGATATTGTTTCCATGTATATAAATAGTATTTACTTATTAACAAATTAAATTTCAAATAATTATCGAACAAAAAATGTCAGTATTTATTTCAAATATTGATTTTTTTTTCTTTTTTATTGCACAAAAAAGATGAATTAAAAAGTCATCAAACTTTAGCAAATTTTCAGTTATCATATTATAAGAAAAAGCGAATATTTGAAACTTGAATATTTGAAATAAATTTCTTACATGAAATTAACTTTACATAAATTCGTAAAATCAATGTCGAAAAAAAAAAAGAAATTGTTTAGTATCGTATCGTATTACCAATCGTATTACCATATTATTATTTCATTATCATACTATGATGTATGTATCTATGAATAGATACTGTAATGCAAATTATCATTTTTTCTTTTTTCCTTTTTCTTTTTTTGTTTAATGTTGAAGTGATACTTCAATTAAGTGAATACTCTTGCATAATCTGTTTGGACATTCACGATGATCCATGAGTGCCAATTTCTTTGGATGATCTGGACAAACTTTTTGAAGTCGTCCAACAAGTTCAAACCCGCATCTGGTACAAACAATATGACTAGCTGGCCTATTACAAATACAACTCTGCAAATAAAACAGCAAACAAAAATATATGAAGGACTAATTGTTAATATAATAAGAATAGATAATCAAATAGTTAACTTAATTTGTTATCACAACTGATCAATCGTTATTTCAATGCTTAGAATATTTGCATTTGCTAAATTAAGTTTATTCACAATCATTATGATATTATTTCATTTTTTTATATCATTCGATTTACCAATCCTTTACATTTTTTATTTTAAAATTCCAAACCGCTAAAATATCATATTCTTTTGTTCAGAAAATATTTTTCAATAATATGTAACAAAAATTATTAGAAACTATAATTTGAATTGATTATATAAATTAATTAAATCATAATTAATCAAGTGAGGGAAAAAAAAAGAACGTTACATTAGAAGGAACAGTTTTATCCTGCATTTGAGTATTATTCGAAGGAATAGTATCGATACATTTCGGAATATATCCGGATGGTGTCGGTGGAAATGCTCTAGGTTGATCTGATAATGATGATTTATAAAATTTTCTGGAAAGTAATTTTACGTCATAAAACGTCATAAAAGAAGTTATAATGTTATCAATAAGTAAACAAATAATAATGATTAAATGGATCAAATTTTAAGCATATTTATTGGTTGATCAAATTGTTATTTTAGTAAACAGTACAAGCATAAGTTTGTCTAATTTGTAATCCTAAGCCTAATAATTCTAGGACTAAATCATTTGCTTAATTTCAGTATTTATGGGCTTTTATCCATTTCCTCTTCATTAAATAGACCCAAATAAAATGAAATATCATACATTTATTATTCGGAAGAAGTAATAAATGCTGATAATTTTTTTGCTTAAATTTTTTTTTTTTTTGCATTATTAAATTTCTAAATTTTATTTCTTCATACAGAGTTTATAAATAATTTTAAAGTTCATTCATTATTTTACTATTTTTTTCTGCTTAAAATTAATTACTGATTATTTTATACTTCTTTAAAAAGATGAACTAAAAAGTCATCAAACTTATTCGAAATAAATTACGCAGCAATATTGAAAATAATTTATAATATAACATATTTGGTTAAGAAATTGCTAACAAATACATGGTATAATACGAATATGATTTAATTCAAAGATTTTACTAATAATAAATCATTAAAAATGAAAAATATTGATCGATTAATTAATAAAACTCATTAATGAATAATATAAATTGATTGATAAAATTGTTCCTCTCGTGACATATAAAAATTAGTTATCTCCTGATTATTGGGCTACCAAATTTTTTAAATAAATGAAAAAGTTAAATAAGCATTTTTCGATTATTTTATGCATTATCTACGATAAAACATTTCTTGACTAGACTATAGTATGCAACAAATATAAGACAACTAATGATAATTATTCTCAATTTTTTAATTTGTTTTTATCTTTTTTCCTTTTTTTTTTTTTTCATATTACTGATTGGATGGAAAAAAAAAGTATTAATACGCGTCACAAATTACAACCGTATTTTTTTTTTTTTTTTTTAAATATGGCCAATAGTTTTATTGTTATAATAATTTTCTGAATGTTAATGAAATCATTAGTAGCTTTTTGAATTTTCATGGAATTATTGATAGTACTCTGAATCATGATAAAACTATTGATTGCGCTCTGAATCTTGATGAAATCATTTATAACTTTCTAATTTGGGTGAAATCGTCTATTATTTTAATTATTTTTTACTTTTTTTATTTCCTGTAGCAAAACTTCTTTCTCAAGTAATAGAATGTTGCGAATTATGCTTTTCAAAAAATAATCCATATTAAAATGCGTCAATTTTTATGTTAATAAAAAATTCAACAAATATATTTTTTATTGGTATAGAAAATTCTTCTGGATTATTATTATTATTATTATTAATTTTGATTGTTATTATTATTGATATCCTCTTAATTAGTAAAAGATATGTTTAAAGTCTATTATATAATAATTCAAAGAACAAACTAATATTTCACAAATAGTTCGTTTTTAAATTATTATTACTTCAAAAAGTTCATTTGAAATTTCAAGGACTGCATTTCTATGTATGTAATAGCGTAAACGGCCGATTATAGATTATAATTTTTAAATTGTACTTATTGATCAGGAAATAAAACTTTGAAATAAGTCTGAATAACAAATATAACTAACAGAAGAAGAATTTATATGATCTTGAAATGAAATAAAAATTAAAAATTGAAAAAAAAAAAGAAATCAAACCTACTGATATGAAGCACAGAGAGATGATGCTGGCATATGTGCGTTCATTTCTACAACCACCGGAACCCTAAAAAAATAATTTAAAAAAATATATATCAACTGAAATAGATTCTTTTATCTGTTCCATTTAGAAGAGAAATTCGCGAATTCATTGATTTGTTTGCTAATTTAAAAAAAAAAAAAAGTAAATTTCAATACCATTTCAATAATGAAAATTCACACATTTTAAATTAGTAATGAAGTTATAAAATTGGGCATATAAAAATAAAAAAGAAAGCAAGTATGAAATATCAATTAAGACCAATTAAACAATAAAATCAACTTGAAAAGAATTTAATTGTCATTTTATTGATCAAGTTCAATTTGAATTAGTCGATGAAATCACAAATTACAGATATAAAAAAGAGAAGAAAAAGACAAAAATCAAATATAAATTAAGGCTAATCAAGCAATAAAATCAATCTAACGTAATTTTATTCTGCTGAACAGTTTATAAAATTAAAAATTCAATGTTTGTTGTTCATTTTCACAAAATGTTTCAAGTTCTTCAATGACTGATTTGAAATTTTGAAATAAAATTGTGTTTATTGTGTTTAACTGTGTTTAAAATTGTTTGTGTTGCGTGTTTAAGAACTTTCGGTGACTTAAAATTTTGAACAAACGAACATTTAAATTTTGAATAAATTAGTGCCTTGAATTAATCAAATAATAAGTTTAAATAAACTTGTTTTCTTGCTTACGTAATTGGATAAAAATTGAAATTTCATATGCTATTCGAATTCCATCAATTTTGTCAGTGGTAAATGAAATTTAATTTATTTCAATCTTTCATTTTCTTTTCTTTTTTTTTTTTTTTTTTAGTTTATTTCAATATCAAACTGATGACTAATAGAGAAATTGGACAAACAATGGAATATTGACAGAAAAAATGGATCAAGAAGTCAATTGTGGAGAATAAGCTAAAATTTAAATTAAAAAATCAAAAAATTTTTGAAAAAAAAAAAGGATAACATTATACATATGTTTTTTATATGTTTATTTTATGTTTGCAACAATTTAGCAAATATTAAGAGTCGATTAAGTGAATTTTTTTGTTGATAAGATAATGGACGAAATTTAAAAAAAAAAATGAATTTATTTAAGGAATGAAATTATGCCAAACATACAAATATACATTTATTAACATAATTTCAATATTTTGTTTTTGTTAATTTTTCAATTTTTGTTAATTTTTCACATAATTAAACTAATATTGCAAATAATTTGATGACAAATTTCTAAATAATAAATGATATGTTGCTAAAAGTAATAACATGTATTATATCTAATATAAATTGCAGTATTTAATAATTGTATCATTTATATTTTTGGCGGAAATTATATGCATAACTGATAAAAATAAGCTAAAAAAAGTAAGAACTGAAATTAATCATAACTGAAATTATCGGTTAAATTTATGAAAATAGTATTTGCTTATGAATATTTCCAATTTAACTAGAAAGGATGAAAGTTACAAACATAAAAGTGTCAAAATGTTTTCATAACAAAAAATATGACATTTATAAGGAAAAAAAAGTAAACAAATATCAAAATTAAATAATAAAAAAGTAAGCAAATGTTAAATTACACATTAAAAAAAAGTAGGCAAACGTCAAAAAAGTAGACAAATATTAAGACTATACACCAAAAATTTGATATTTAAATAATATAATTATATATATGTATGTTTTAGAAGTAAATATCTATCGATAATAAAATAATAATAATAATAATAAAAATAATAATAATAATAATAATAATAATAATAATAATAATAATAATAATAATAATAATAATAAACATCTATTGATATAATGTCAAAATTTCTTCATAATAAATTGTGATATTTACTTGAAAGAAAAAAGTGAAAAAATAAACAAATATCAGAACTATGTATCAAAATCCATTGATGCATATTTTCGCTTTTTTTCCTTTCTCATTTTTTTTGTTTTATATTTTTCAGTACTTTACAGTAATAATCAGATAAGTTAAAATGAAATTTTATTTGACAAGAAACTGAACAACAAGGAATACCGTAATATATGATCACTTTTTTTGCTTCATCTCATTTGTAATTAACGAACAAAGTTTGCAAATTTTTCTAAATTTGCTTTGCACTAAAATGGAAAAATTCTTTGTCTTGTCGAATTTTTCTACTTCAAACATTCCTAAATCATGACCTAAATCAAATTTTTCATTTTTTTTTTTGACAAAATTTTCGATAAATATCATGTATCGATTAATTAATTACCAGATAATTATCAGTTTGAACGATGCTGGGGTAAAATTTTTCTAAAATTAATTAATAATTGTCGTATACACTGCAAAAATTAACTTTTCAAATTATTCATACCTTATCTTACCGAGAATTATGATTGATGGAAATATATATATGATACTGATTGATTTAATTACATGGTAAATAATCCATAAATTTTGTTTCTCTCGATTAAAAGTTTATATAATATTACCAACGTATAATAATATTATCTTATTGCTTAATTTTATGAAATAAAATTGAAAATATTTATAAAAATAATTGCTGTATTTTTGGAGAAAAGAATATTTAAACTGATGAATTATATCAAATATGCAACATTCTATTATTACTAATCTTAATAATTGCTAATTACTTTCTTAAATTTTCCAAATTTTTGAAAACTTAGGGTATAAATTTGCTGACGCATATAAAGCCATAAATTTGAAGAAATTCATAAGATAAAAAGGTAAGAAATTTTCCCTTTTTTGAATTAATTTGATTTTTGTAGGATCAGAAATCAGCAATTCAAAAATACATATATAAATCAAATAAAAGAAAAGAAATTTTTTGAACAAAAAAATTTTCCAACTGAATTCAAAATTTTTGAAGGCAAAAAGAGAAAAGGAAAAATAAATAAATGAGAAAACAATGTGAAAACTAAGCTTAATCGTGTTTATTAAACAGCTTTAAAATATTTCCAGTTTTTCATCGAAAAAAACTTCAAACAATTTTATTCAGTCATAAAAGAAATTCATTTCCTCAAAAAATGAAAATTTAAAATTTTTTTTTTCTTTTTTTAAGTGAAATGATAAATTATTGGTAAAATGGTTTGCAAATTTCATAAAATGAAATGAATTATTTACGGTAATGAAATAGGCGGCAGAAAAAGTGCATTTTTTTTTTTTCCAGAGAAATTGACAATTTAAATAAAATTTTGATTTGCATCATTACAAGAAAGAAAAATTTTTTCCTTCATATCATACAAAATTAAATTTAAAAAGTGATCAGTATAATAACCTAACCAAATCAAAAAAAAAAAAATTAAATTTATTATCAGAAATAATTAACATTTCGTGATAAATAACTTAATAATAATCACTTCAAATTGAGACAAAATTACGATGACTAATTGTAAACATATAATTACTTCATTTCAATTTTTTGTTTTTCCTCTTTTTTTTTTTAATAAACCAAATTTAACAATAATTTTGCTTTTCTTCTTTCTGTTACTATTACTACCGAAAGTTAAACAGATATGAAATTGAATAAAAACTAATATTACAACAATTTGTCAATAAAATATGAGAAAAATTGATCAATTGGAAATTTCAAATAAATTCATTTCCTTTAAAATAGCACTGACTAAAATTAATCGATTTCAAATCTACTATAAGTTTAGTCAATATTATGTTGTTATAAGTTGCAAAATGATACCAGAATATGTAGCATAGAATTTTCACAGTTTGAAAAATAAAAGATACGCAAATTGGTCAATTGGGAATTTCAAACAGAATTATTTGTTCGTTTCCTTCAATGTATGCGCGGAATTTTCACGTAATTTTTGAGCGAAATTTTCACGTAATTTATTTGTAAAATTTTCATGCGACTTGAAAAATGAAAGATATAGACTGACTAGTTGGAAATCTCAAAAAGTTCATTTCTTCTTTTAAAGTAGCGCAAACTTAAACTAAACGTTAGTCGATTTCAAATTTGCTAAAAAATTTTACTCAGCATTGTACACAAATGCAAATAATACATGAATGGTAGCACTGAAATTTTCACATCATTTATTCGCAAAAATTTTTAAATAATTTGAAAAATAGAAAATATAATGCATTAAACTGTTTGGCATCATTTGAAATGATTCATTTATTCAACAAAAAAA
The DNA here is from genome assembly GCA_028564675.1 of Onchocerca lupi. Classification (NCBI taxonomy): domain Eukaryota; kingdom Metazoa; phylum Nematoda; class Chromadorea; order Rhabditida; family Onchocercidae; genus Onchocerca; species Onchocerca lupi. The sequence goes on along the minus strand of JAOVVO010000408.1, from coordinate 10,621 downwards.
AAAAAAAAAGAAGAAAGAAAAAATGCCATCAATATATGAAAAGGAAATAGTTTGGTTATAATGTAATCCGAGAAATTTATCATACCAGTATTTTCAACGAACCCCCAAATATATAATCAGTAATAAATAAATTTCGGAAAAAATGGCATCAAATGAAGATTGAAAGATTAAGAATTAAAAATCAAAGATTAAACAAATTCTTTTCTTTCTTGCTTCTTTTTTTTTTGTTAAATATTTGAAATGCTTTTGCTTCTTTTTTTTTTTTTTTTATTCCAACAAATTCAAAACAAGCAATTCATTTTTCGAATTCAAAAATTAGGACAAAAAAAAAAAAAGAAGAATGAAAAAGATCAAAATTTTTCAAATTTATGAATTTTTTTTTTTTTTCCATTCAATAGACAAATTCCAAACAATTAATTTGCAAAAAAGGATAGGAATGAAAAAAAAAAAACAGAAAATAAAATAAAATGAAATTTAAGGAAAAGAATGAATATTTGATATGGTATATACATATTTACATATATATATATATATTCTACTTCATTTTTTCATCGATTTCATCCAAGCTTTAAAATAAAGTAGACTACTGAGAAAAATGAGGAAACGATCGATGGATGGAAATAAAATAAATTAAAAGATAAAATTAAAACCAGATATCATTCAATATGTTAGTTAAACAGTCGTTCTTCTCTTCATTTTTAACTTTTTTGTTTACTTTGGTCTTAAATTTTGAAGAAAAAATAAATCTAATAAAAATAAAAATAAATAAATAAAAAGAAGGTAAATCAAATGAGAAAAAAAATAATCGCATTAATATTGAGAAAGATGAAATAAAAGATTTTATGTATAACAAATGCTAATAAAAAAAAGCATTTTTTTTCTAATTATTTCAGCATTTGTTTTACAAATGGAATAGATGATAAAAATATAAAAGTTCGTGAAATATTTTTACGTACGTCATTTACAAGAAACATGAAGATACTTTGAAAAAATTATCGCTAAGATACTTTGAAGAGGTTTAATGTTTGCACATTTCTTGCTTTAACATCATTATTTTATTAATATTTACATAGACTTTCACGTATGCCATCTATAATGTCACCGAAATACTTCACAAAATTCAATATTCATATTTCACATTTCAATATCATTATTTATTACTATTCACCGTTACTTTCACCTACGTCATTCATGATGTCGCAAGATGTTGCGATATTATGATTTGCTAGTATTATCAATATATGAATAAGTATATTGTGAATCTATTAAATTACCAAAAGAATTATTTTTTAAGTAAATGATTAGACATTTAAATTTAATCATTAAAGTTTCCAATAAAAAGTTTAAAATCTGAATTCACAAATGGGTAATTTTTATTGGAAGCTTTAGTAAAAAAATTCAAATATCTAATTCATTTACCTGTAAAATAATTCGCTTGATGTCTAAATTTAGAATTTCTTTTGGATGAAATTTCAATTTTTTTTTTTTTTTTTTGGATGATATTCAAATATTATGACATACATTTTAAATATGTCTATTATTTCGACCTATTTGTTCTTAAAATTGTATTTTTAAATCATCAATTAGATTAAGATTAGAAATTATAAAGGAATATTCCAAATCTTAACCACAACAATTATTCAAAAAATTTTACGAATCCAAAAAAAAAGTTTGAAAAATATTATTATCAAAAGAAATGAAAATAAAAAGTAGCGAATCCTAATGTTGTGATAAAAAATTTACAATTCATAGAATAAACAGAAGAATGACGTGAAACAGTAAAATGATATTGTGAAGTAATAGCAGCATGGTGATATGAAATAATTAACAGTGATAAGAGATGATATTTTGATTGCATATTGATTAATATCATGTCTTTTTGATGATTACTGTAGAAAAATTCGACGTCAAATAATGGTAAAAAAAAAAAAAACTTCCATGTTTACCTTTTTATTTCAAGCTTATATCATAGAGTGAGAATATAATTATATTTTAAGTATTTCATTTCCCTTGAATAATTATATTTTAAGTATTTCAATTTCATTTTTGTTTGGCAATTATCTGTGTACTGATATAAAATTAATTTCTTACTTATATCTTGATATATAAATGTATTGTAATATATGCCTCCTACAGTATATGTGATACATTTATCAATATTAATCTGAGATATCAATAAAGATTAATCAAATGAAAAATTCATCAAGAAACGAAAATAATTTAAAGATCAGATTTAACTGAATGAGTCAAATTGAAAAAAGTAGAATGAATTATCATTAAGAAGTGAGAAAAGGAAGAAAAAGAGAGACAGAGAGAGAGAGAAGGAAGTATGGGTTCTAATGTAGAAAGAGAAAGAGGGAGGAATGGAATGTTTAGAGTTTCAAAATGTAAAAAAAAAGTATGAAAAAGAGGAAGGAAGGAGGAATGAATATAATCATTGATTCATTCGCATATTGTTGCACATTTATTGATGATAGACATCATTTTGTTGAAAAAATAAATCAGAAATTTTTACTGATAAAATTATTATCATATCGATAAAAAATGATGCTGTAAATGGGTATGAAAATATGGAAAAGGTAGAGAAGAAAAAAAGCAACAATAATAAAAGATATAAATTATTGATTATTTGTTGTATTAATCAATAATTATTTGTTCTATTTGTATTTATTTCTATAAACAGTATTCAGACGACTAGATATGATAATATTAGAGATGTAAAGGGGGAAGAGAAAGAAAGACAATAATAAAACATACAAATTATTGATTGCTTATATTTATATCTGTCTTTATTCGTATTACTGGTATTAAAATGAAATGATGTAATAATATTAAAGATGAAGGTAAAGAAGAAAAAAGAAAAAATAATAAAACATGCAGATTATTGATTACTTATTATCTATGCATTTATAGCATTAAAACGATGATTTGAAAAAACAAAAAAAAAAAAAATCAATAAAAATAAAATAAAAGAAACGATCTAGGAATTACTGGAATTTATACGAAATAAAAAAAAATAAAATAATGAGGCAAAGATTAATGCCAAAGTTAAAGCATTGAAATTAAAATGTAAATATCAAAAAAACTTTCTAGAGAATAACAAGATTATATTCATCAAGGAAGATGAACTTTTCCCTGTAAATATCAGCAAAGAATTCCAAGAATACAAAATCATCGATTCATTTTATCAGAAATAAATTGATCCTTTCCGGAATGAAATAGAACGGGATAATTTTCATTTCAAAATAGAGAAAATAAATAAATAAATATATAAATAAATAAACAAACACATAATTTATGGTATTGCAATTAACTCAAATACAACAAATAGATTTCAAATATAGCAAATTGGTCACAAATTCAGACGTATTAAATGTAAATTTGATCAAAACAAATACCAAGCAAATATTTAAAATATCCTATACAATTTCTAGTAGTCTTGAATTGAATACTGTATCCTTATTGAATACTGTACTCTTACCTATACTACATCCATCAATCAGTTAAAGTATAGAAGACGAGTAAGTATTCAAATCGGCAAGAAAAAAATGTTAAATAATTTAGTAAATTCATTCTTAATTCAAGACAAATTCAAATTACATCAGAATTCCTCATTATCACGAATAATAATAATAATAATATGTAGTTAATTTATTACAGTGAATTACGGTAATTTTTACAGTAATTTCGACAAAATGAGTTACGGTGAAAATTACAGTCACTTTATTACAGTTATTCCACTAAAACAAGTTATTGACATCCAATAACTGCGAATCACGATGACAGTTATCACTTTATCATCGCAAGTTACGATGATGAGTTACAGTCATTTCATCATCGTGATAACGAGTCATAGTTATTTTACCGTAACGAAATAAGGTGAAAGTTTGCAGTCATTTTATTATTACCAGCTACAATTAGTTCATCATCTATTTGGGACACTTAAAATAATCGAAAAACCAAATAATCTATTTTTAAAGCATTACTTTAGGCTTTAACTCACAGTGGATATGGTAGCATTTAAGGTAGATAAGAAATCACAATTTAAACAACATTCGATAATTCGGTAATTATTTAGTCACTTCATTACGCAATAATGGAAACGATCATTCAATAATTCGATAATTACTTTGACATTTCATTTTTATATTACTATTTCATAAAACGAGTTTTTTCTTTATGTTAATATTTTCAAAATTAATCAGTTAGTGAAATGGTAGTTTATAGTAAGAAACGAATTAAACATTCTTCAGAATGTTATGATATGTTGCAATGGTAGAAAATATGTGTCATATTAATACAGTATATAGGTGATAATTATCGGAATAGTAGTATATGATTACAATAAACTCTGAAATTAAAATTCAATTTTATCTATTCATTCGTTTCTCTATTTTTTATTCTTTCTTTTTTGTTCATCTTTTTTTCTCTTTTAAATTCATCTTTAAAAGGTAAGGAAGATAAGTTGAATTAACAAAATTAGAAATAATCTTTCAAGAGATACAAAAATTGCAAAAAGTATGAAAATTTATCAAAGGAAAGAATGAGAAAAATGAAAAGATATTAGTTTGCAGCATAATGAGTGTTCTCTATGATAATTTCGATAATATAAATGATTGGAAAAGGGTCGATCGATTTGAAATGAAAGAGAAGGGAAAATGATGAAAAAGAAAGGATAGGTTGAATAGAATAAATCCATAACCTATTTAATGCTTTCTTCCTCAAAACAAAAAAAAAAAAAAAAAAAAAAGGACAAAGAAGTTTTAAACATTTCTTTTCAAACACATATATTATTTCAGCTTTGAAACAATTATCATAATTCAATTCATTCGGTCAATTATTATCCCGAAATTTGAGATGATTTCGAAATGTTTCGGAATTTTCGACAGCAATGATTTTTAGTGGAATTTTTGCTATTATAAGTTGTTAGCTTAAAGATACAAAACATATGAAATTACTTGAATTACAAATTAATGAAATGAAAGCAAGGAAGATAAAGAAAAATATTATTACAGTCAAAAAAGTGTAAAATAATGAATCCAATGAAATTGTATTTGATTAATGGTCAAGAAGATTTTCTGCATAATTAATTATATGGATGGATATTATCAAAATTTTAACTATCCATATAGGATGTATGTATCTAAAAACTTAAAATAGTATGAAATAGACCAATATCTATAATAATTTTAATGCTAAACAAATATGCAAATAATTTTGTATTCATTTATTTGAATTTCGAAAAAAAACGAATTTTTTTTTTTTTTAGCTAAGATGTATAATACATATCTTGATTGCAAAAAAAAAAAAAAAAAAAAAAAAAAGAAAAATTGAATTGAATAGCCTAAAAAAGAAAAGAAAGGAACAAGAAATTTATTATTCATTGCGTAAAGTAAATTTACACGAAAAATTGCAAAAAAAAAAAAGTGATGAAATGAAAAATGGTCGTAATTTTAAGCGAAAAGAAAAAAAAAAACGAAAAAGAGGGAAAAAACCAAAAGGATGGAAAAGATAAGTTAGGATGAAATAGGAAAGAGGAAAATGGAAAGAAGTTGAAGAAATAATAATAGGAAAAAATGAGGAAAAAGAAAAAGTTGACGGAAAGAGAGGAGATTGTAGATAAATCATCACTTTACTTCTCTTTTCTAAATTTTTTGAAATTGGCAATGGAATTTTGCTACTTTTTTGAGAAAATCTATCAAAATATTTTTACATTCCTTTCCAAATTCTTATCTAAATGTTAAAAAGATAAACAATTCCTTCGATATTTTCGTAATTTTATCATGATTGCTATTATTTATATTTTATTATTTCTATACCTATATCATATATATGGTACCCAGGTCAAGTTATTTCTAATCCTCCGTTGGTACTTTATTTTAAATACTTCCTTTTATAATAAGTCACTTTTAATTTTACGCTATTCTCATAAAATTAAATGAATTCTTTCCTTTGATATGTCATTTTTAATCTTTAACTGTTGCCTTAAATAGAGTTTAATGAATTCCTTCTTGTGATTTGTCACTTTTAATTTTGTGTTACTTTTCATCAAATTAAATAAATTCTTTTTTAAGTTGACGAAAAAAAAAGAATAAAAAGCTTGCATATATTTACATAATAATTTAAAGTATCATACGATTAGACTGTCAACTAATAATGAGAATTAAATTTAATTAAAATTTTAATATCTAATAAATAAAGAAAAAAAGAAAGGGAGAAAAGGAATGTCGATGATGACCGACAGCCATAATAACATGAAATATAAACCAATAGAAGTAGGGGAAGAGGAAGAGAAGGAAAAGACTGAGAGAGAGAGAAGTTTGAACAAGAAGGAATAAATGTGTCGAAATATTTTAATGACATTCATCATCATCATCATCATCATCATCGTCATCATTATCATCATCATTATCATTATCATTATCATCATCATCATCATCACCATCATCATTAGTCTTACCATTCATTACTATCATTCAACGCGGCAATCAATTAATCGACATACATTGTATATTTCTGCAAAGCTATTAAACTGATTTAATTTTATCATCGATAAGTAATCGATAAGTCTATTGATCGATGAAGTAATTGATAAGTTTATTGATCGATTATTAATTAAATCAAAGTATCGTTATCATTTTATGCTATTAGAAAAGAATTTTTAAAAATATATAAATTAATAAATTTTATCTGATTATTAAGAAAGATAAATTTAAAGTAAAAACAAAAACAAAAATTAACATTTATTATTTGTTAATATAAATAAATTAAGAAATAAATAGTAATGATTTTTCATTGTTATTATTATTATCATCAACTTTATTTTCACACATTTTTATATTTTATCGGCGACAATGAAATAGAAAGGTTAATTAAATTATGTACCAAAATGGTATGTATACTGTGGAGAAATGTTTTTTCAGGTCAGGTCAGTTGATTCGTCCTTTATTTAATGATTGAGTTAATTAGGAATCGCTGGTTAGCTTTATTTTTCAAGCAATTGCAAGAATTTATTTAAATAAAATATTTATTTAATGAAGAAAAAAAATATTACAAGAATTTACTTCAAAAACATATGATTTAAGAAACTTTATTTGATTATTAAGAAAGATAAATTTAAAGTAAAAACAAAAAATAAATATGCAAAAAAAAGAATGAACTATAACTGACGTTTAAAAAAGAAAAAAGAAAAAAAGAAAGAGAAATAGCAGTAATGATATTTTCAAAAATACTGGACAAATTGAAAATGAATAAAAATAACGAAAAATTTTCAAAATTATTGCTGAAAAGAATCATATTTTTCATTCAATCATTATAAAAAATTTAGAAAATTTTTAAATATGAAAATTTGACGAAAAAAATTGATTAAATGCAAAAAAATCATGCAATCAATTTGAAATTAATTAATTATAATTATGAAACAAAATAACAATTCTATTTAAAAATTTTCATTTCTAATCATTTAGTAACTATTTTTAGCATTTTTTTTTTGTTCCATTTCTTTTTAATTATCTTGAAAGCTATTAATAAAATATAAATAAACTAAAACAAGCAAGGTAAAATTGCATCAGAAGGAATAGTTTGAAAGTTAAAAAAAATTATATCTGACATTTATCAAGTACCACTATCACTTGTCACGTATCACGTACCACGTATTATTTTCATTTCGCTTTTAATGTTTATTGTTTTTAATATAATTTCTTTTTATTGTTTTTAATATAATTTTTTTTTTTTTTTTTTTGGTATAAATATATTCGTTTTTCTAACAAAATACAAAATCTTTATTACTTTGATATAGAGAAATATCTTATGAATATTTACGTATAATTGTGTAACCATTATTTAAATAGAAAATTTTTACGATCGATGCATATCTTTGGTATCAAGAAAAAAAAAAAAAAAAAAAAACGAAATTAAAGTCAGAATGGAAGCAATATAACAAAAGGAAAAAAGATAATATAATTATTCTTATTTTTTTTTATTTGATTTCTAATATAAAAATTGATAATTTCTTTCGTAAAATATTAATGAATGCTTAATAAGTTGAAAAAATTTGCCAACAATCTAAAATATTAGTAATTAATCGTCAAAAAAAAAACAAGCCAAATTGTTTACCTGGAATTAAACTTTATTGCCTTCTAGCTTTCCTTCGATTGAAAGACGAAGTAAAAATTGATGAGTCTATTTAAATAGCAATCAGTACAGAAAAAAAAAGTAAAAAAGGAGAATAAGCCGAAATGAAATGAAAGAAAAAAAAATGAAAAAAGAAAAGGAAAAAAATGAAAACGAGAAATGAAAGTGTGATTAAATTGAGAAAAAATTGTTTGGATAACGTTTTTATAATATATGTTTGTAGAAAGTTTCAAAAAAAAGTTTGAAAAATAAAAGAAATATTCCTTTGTAATTTTAAGATAAATTCGCAAATATTGCAAATGATTTTAAATATTTGAGAATTTTATGATCATCAACAACATGCCATCATCATCGTCATTGCCAACTCTATCATATTTGTTTTTTTTTTTGTTTATTTTTTTAGAAATTAAAAATGCATTCTCTATGATATCGAATTTAATAACTATCACATCATTTTCCATTATTTTTCATCAAAATATTTGTTTCCTCTTTTTTTTTTCTCATATAGATATTGCAGGAAAAAAAAAAAAACTCAACAAATTTTCTCTCATTTTAAATTTATCTTGAAGATTAAACATATTCATTTGATATCATTAATTTTGAATCAAAATGTGATTAATTACAAACGGATGAAATGCAAAAAAAAAAGAAAGAAAGGAAATTACATTATTGAAAAAAAAAAAAAAAAAAAAGGAAAAATTGTCGAAAAAATCAGAAATATGTTCTTAAAAGAAAAAATTTGAAAATTTATGATACACATTTAAAAATTGTTGATAATCAAATTACAGGGAAAATTATCGAAATAAGTGATTCGAAAAAATGATAGACAAAGTGCATGTTTTAGATTAATTTTGTTTAATAAAATTTAATTTTAAGCACCAATAAATTATGATTAAAATTTGATATAAACAATAGGTTCATTATCATAACAGTTATTTCATTGAATGAGACGAGAATTATCAAATTATTTGATTTTTTTGATAACAATTTTTTATATAAATAACTTAAAATTAAAATTATATCTTTATTAAATGATACTGTGCAACAAATAATATTCTATAAACGATCAAAATGAAATATTTTCGGAATAATTTTAAATTTTTTGAATAAATTTTGTATTTTAAAATAATGAACAATATCTAACAATCTTATTGAAAAAAAAAAAAAAAGAAACAAATCCAAATGTAGTATGTCAATATTATTACATGAAATATGCGTTAAAAAAGTACCACATGAAATACAGGACAGTTGTTTTACACGTGACAAAAATTATCGTTTTGAAACTTTTTTTTTTTTCGTTATTTATGAAATGAAAAAAACTTTTCGAATGTAACAATAACAAATTGCTATGATGCATATTTATTCAATATTTTTATTTTGATAAATTCTCCGCAGACGATCAAATGACAGATAGACGGACGGATAGACTCCATCTGTCGGCATCTTTTGTACTTTTTAGTCAATCTATATCGGCATACTGATTTGGTGAAAAAAAAAAAAAAGTTAAATTAAAAATGCTTACAAAAAAAATTTTTCCACAAAATATGAATTTTGTAAATTTTTTATCATTTTTCAATTATTTTTCTCACTTTAGAATAATATTTGGAATATAATATACAGTCATTTGAATAATATTATGCTAAAAATTTTTGTTTAAAATTTATTATTGCAACTATTATAACAAGATAATTTAGGAATGTTGTTCATTTGAAATTCTTATAATTCATAAAATTAATTGTTTCGAAAACAATAAAAAAACAAACGACTATTAAAAATTTTTGCAAAAAAGATGTAAAAAGAGGAAAATTTAGTTGCTATACTTTTTGATAACAATGAATATTAATTTAACTATTAATAATATAATATAAAATAATTCAACACTAATAGGAATTGTTAAATACTACAACACTAATATGAAAATAATGCATGCGTAATAAGCATGGAAAAAAAGATGATAATTTTGATATATAAGAAAATGTATTGGAAAACATTAATAATCAATAAGAATTGTTAAATATTATTAATTATCATTATAATATTACAAATATAATAAGCATAGAAAAATGGATAATAATAAAATTAATATATTGAAAGAAGTTAATGAGAATTATTTTGGATACTATTAATTATCATGATAAAATCACAAACGTAATAGGCATAGAAAAGAGGACGATAATATTATTTATTTACTAGAGAAGAAGAAAGACTATGAGTACGCTGATCTAATATAGTGTAATAATATCACTCAAATCGAACATATCAATTGTAATCACTAATCCGATGATCATTATATTACTATATATTAATTGGAACCAATCAAGATTTTCTTTTCTCCAACTTTCCTATTTCCTTCTTTCTCTTTTCATAACAAACATTTTACTCAGCAAATAACAACAAAATATGAGTGACACGATTTATTTCTATTCTGTAAATAAAGTGATAAAAAATATATATATATATTTTTTTATATATATATTTTATATATATA